>JBAMBR010006198.1:0-30000 GCA_037044475.1 Zaprionus obscuricornis | reverse complement strand
TTTTTTTTTTATTAATTTATTTTGATTTTTTTTTTTTTATTACTCTCTGCTGAAATTATTTTGTTTTTTTTTTTTGTTTTATTCGAAAGAGAAAAAAAAGTTGATATTTTATTTTAAATAAAATGAAATTACGCAGAGGCTGAGACAGAGGCAGAAGCAGAGACAGAGGCAGAGGCAGAGGCAGAGACCAGAGGCAGAAGCAGAGAGCGAAGGCAGAGAGCAGAGGCAGAGAGCAGAGGCAGAGGCAGAGAGCAGAGCGCACTGACTGCATTTGTCATAAAGCCTTTGACTGTTGCCAGCGTTGCCAGCTTGTTGTGCGGGTAGCAAAGCACAAAGTGCTGCAGGGGCTGCAGTGGTAGTGGGGGGCGGGGGGGGGTTAAAAGAATGACATTTAAACACGATATATAAACAATGAAGAGCTTTAATGACAAAAATAAATAACAAACAATGCGGCAGTCTCTCTACATATACATATGCATGTGTGTGTATGTGTGTCGTATATGTATTGCCGTCAAGTTTCCGCATTGAGTTGGCAGCCTTTAAAAATGAAAACAACGAAAAAAAAAAAAATAAAAAATAAACGAAAAAAAAAAAAAAAATTTAAGAATAAATGCGCCACGAGACATGTGCAAAACGTTTGCGTTTTCAATTTCATTTCATTTCGTTTCGTTTGGCGTGCAGCAGCAGCAGCAATAGCAGCGCAGGCACCAGCAGCAGCGCCCCCTGACGGCAACGGCTTGTAATAAAATCAACCTAACAAAGCGAATTGAGTGAAAAGCAAATATGAGACAAATAAAAAGCAAACAGCAAAGTTGCTGCCGCTGCCAAAGTCTCAGCCTCAGTTACACTGCTACTGCTGCTGCTGCTGCTGCTCTGCCTCTGCCATATACGCTCTTCGTACATGCCCGCCCTTTGCTCTCTTGCTCTTACTCTTTACAGCTGCCCTCTTAACCCTTTTTATTTCTTTCTTTCTTTCTTTTTTTTTTTTTTTTTTTGATTCGTGCTTTTCTCGATTTTACTCCAGGTTATATACATATATATTTTTTTTTTCTCTTCTTCTTCTCTCATTCTTTTTTTTTTTTTTTCTTTTTGTGCCATTTTCATTTTCATTTTTGGCATCCCGTATAAATTTCGCGCTCTGCTCGTTTTTTGGGGTTTTTTGTGACGTTGACTTTATTTTTATGACGCAACTGTCAACTGCAGCAACAATAACGACAACGATAACAACAACAACAATAACAGCAGCAACAACAATAACGACGACAGCAATAACAATAACAACAAAAACGATATTAATGCACAATAAAATGAAAAGCAAAAAAAAAAAAAAACACAACAATAGCCAAAGGGAAATTCACTTAACGTGAAATAACTTGTTAACTGTCGCTCTCCCGCTGCTGCTTCCGCTGCTGCTGCTGCTGTTGCTGTTGCTGTAGACAAATCTATTGTTAGTTATAATAATAATACAAAATTGTTATGCATGTAAACAAACGTAATGCTTGTCAATGCTTGTGACGTCACAAGTTGCGCACTTGCTGTTAAATATCAATAGTTGAAGATCTTAACGCGCGAGCATGAACAACAGCTGCATGCATTCTCTCTCTCTCAACATATACACAGAGAGCGCATATATACAAGCACAATGTCATGTGCAATTCTATGCCAAGCAAAGGCATAAAGCTGTCTCCCTCATTCACACACACACACATAGAGTCAGAGAGCGCGCCTTAGCAAAGCAAACTAAAGATTCAAACGTCTTCAAGCTTTCTCCCTCACACACACACACGCAAAGATAATGATCCAGCTTAAGCTTCTCTCACACACAGGCACGCACAAAGAGAGCGGCATGCATTGCCGTTCTCAGCTGCTTGCAGCGCACCGCTCTCTCTCTCTCTCTCTGCACTGCACAAAAGCAATAAAACGCATTTCCACCCCCTTGCGCGCTATGTAAGCAAAAGCATTAAGCTAGGCGCTCTCACACATACACATACACATACACAGACAGCGATTAATAGACTCGCTCTGCCTAACATAACATTACGTTGTCCCAACGGCACACAAACCATAAGCAGCAAATTATTTCGTTTATATTAAAAGCGACCGACCGACCCTCCACAAGCCACTGCACAAACAACAAGCAATTGTAATCAGCTTTTGCATGTACCTGTATCCCCCACTGGGCTATGCGTTTGTTTGTTGCCTAAAACTAATTTCAATTAGTAAAGTGCGAAAGAGATGCATATACATGTGTGTACTACAGGCATAGAAATGTTTATAGATAAATATGTACATATGTAAGTAGCAAAATTCTTGTAAATAGCTTAAGGAAAGTTTATTAATTTGCTAAATAAACTAAATGTATAATAAATATAATAAAATATACATAGATATATATATATATATATGTAAACATATATATATGAAAATGTGTTGATTTTAAAATATAATAAAAAAAAAAAAAATAATAATATTGAAAAACTAATTTCGTGTCTGTGCAGCAGAAAATGAAAAGAAAAAAAATTGTGAAAAATAAAAAAAAAAAATATATTATGAATAAAGCAAATAAATAAAATGTCAAAGTGAATTCTGAAGTCTGCTGCATATTTATTAGCCTGCAGCAGCAAATATCAGCAGCAGCAGCAGCAGTAGTAAAAATATTTATTGCATCTCTCTCTCACTCTCTCTCTCTCTCTCTGTCTCACTCTTTCTTTAATAGACTGCTACACTTGAGGTTGTCATACCACCGGATATTATCAATGAGGAAACTTCTGGTGATATGATGGTGCCCGAAGGTGGCTCTGCGAAACTAGTCTGTCGTGCACGTGGACATCCTAAACCTAGGATCACCTGGCGTCGTGAAGATGGACGTGAAATTATAGCGCGTAACGGTGCACATCAAAAAACTAAAGGTAAGAATGACGACGACAAAGAAGTAGAAAAATCAAGTGACTGACCGCATACATGTCAAAACTTGTTCATATTGCAGCACTCTCTGTGGAAGGTGAAATGCTGACGCTGTCAAAGGTCACGCGATCGGAAATGGGCGCCTATATGTGCATCGCATCCAATCAAGTTCCGCCAACAGTTAGTAAACGCATGAAGCTACAGGTGCACTGTAAGTAAAACTAAATCAAATCAAAACTAAACAAAAAAATTCTAACCTCAAATTCAACGTAAACTCAACTCACAAATATTACACTATGATAAATGTGATTTTAAGTTTTTGGAGCATGGCAAAGGGGTTGCCACTAAGGTAACTAGGCTGCAGGAGTGAAGTTAACAAATGCTTTGATTTATAACTCAAAAAGAATAGTAAAAGAGTGAGAGAGAAGATGTAGAAGTAGAAGTAGAAGTAGAAGAAGAAGCAGAGAAACGCCTCGTCTAATACACGTAATAAACATAATGGCCAAAATACAACGGATGTGCGTGCCTAGCAAAGCGAAACCGTAGCGAACCGCACAGCATAACGCAATAACGCGAACATTGCTGCTGCTGCAAGTTGCTGTTGCTGCAAGTTGCTGTTGCTGCAAGTTGTTGCTGTTGCAAGTTGCGCTTCCGTTTCGATTTCCGGTTGCAGCTTGCTGGGCAAAAACTTTTCAAATGCATTAGGACAGCGGCTAGGACAATTCTCACTCTCTCTCTCTCTCTCTCTCTCTGTGTATGTGGCTGTGTATGTATGTTGTGCGAATGAGACAAATATATGCTTACAGTCTAGTCTAGACGCTTTGAAACCAACGTCACGTTTCTGTAGTAAAAAAAAAATAAAAAAATTTTTTTTTTTTTTCTAGCTGCTTTTAAAGCGTTGTTTGCCTTGCTCAGTTCTCTCACTCCTTGCCACTTGCCACTTGGCCCTACACCTACACATAGCACGCTACACCTATGAGCTGCTGCAGCGCATTAAAGTTAATGAAATTTTTGCAAAGGGGCAACACGAGCAGCTAAAATAACGTTAAATGTCTGCGCCTAAGGTACGCCACAGTGTGTGGCACATGGTGGCAAACATCGGATACACTCACTGTGGGGGGGAGGGGGGCGTTGACACAGTTTTTCGTAGGTAAAAAAAAAAAACAGATCTTATCGGCAAATTATATTGACACGCTTAAAAATGTGCGCAGCCAACACATATGTATGTATCTGCCATCTCTTTCGCTCTCCATCTATCTCTCTATCTCTCTCTCTCTCTTACACTGCGACCTAGTCAAATAGCTAACCCCTGCACTTACATTCCCAACCCTCCCATGCCTTGAGCTGTCGTAACGCTTTTAAACGCCTGTCGTCGCCACAGAAATTAATTTCCATTTTTTATCTCAATGCTAGAGAAAAAAAAAAAATTTTTGTTTTCGCGCTTTGCTTTTTCATTTTCCATTCTCGTTTTCATCCTCATCCTCATCCTTGTTCTTGTTCTCGTTCTCATTCTCATTCTCATTTCTTTTGTCATTTTCATTTTCATCTCAATGTTGTCTCTGCCTTTCATTTGCCTCTATCGCTTCAAGTCTGTCTGTCTATCTCGCTGTCTGTCTGTCTATCTGTCTGTCAGTCTGTCTGCCTCTTTCACTGTCTCTCTTCCTTCCTCCTGTCTCTCTCTGTCTGTCTGTCTGCCTGTCTGTCTGTCTGTCTATCATTCATTCAGTTTGTTCCTTTCACTTCGTTTATTGCCTTTCGCCTTTCGCCTTTGTTAGCTTCGGCTGCGTCTCAATTTCAATTTAAAAAAAAAAAACCTATATGAGTGTCTCTCCCTGCTCTTTCCCTTTCCCTTTCCCTTTCTCATTGCCTTCTCATTCTCCCTTCACCTTTAGATTCCTCCCTGCAAGTAACTCGCTTTGTAGGCCATCCTTTAGCTTGATTTCTCAGCACTTCTGTTTCTGGTTTTTCCGTCACACAATCGCAAAACTTTCTTTTGCGCCTTCACAGCAGCCCCGCCCAGCGTTTGGTTTGTTGTCTTAACCTGGCAAAGACGCAGCAGCTTTTGGAAAAACCTTTGCCTAAGTCATCCCCTATCCAAGAAAAAAAAAAATTCATTCTCATTTTTAACCCGCAACCCTCGACCGTTTGCCGTTTCGTGGATTGCCGCTTGATTTCTTCCAAGTTGCTTTAGCGCTTTGCTTGATTGATTTTAATCAGAAAATTAAGTGGCTCGCTTTTGGCTTTGGCTTTACATGCAAGTTGAGGTCGGGGTGGTTAAGCTTTAAAAGCCACAGGTTTTCCTCTTTAAAGCAATAAAAAAAAAAAAACTATGAATTTTAATTATTAGCTTTGCGTCTCGGTCCCGGTGGCTGTCTCTGTGTCTCTGCAAGCACAGGGGAAGGAAATCTTCTCTTTTTTTTTTTTTAGCTGAAAATGTAATTTTACTAACTAATTATTCAGAGCTCTGAATCGGAAAGTTGTAGAGTTGATACCTTAAGCTAACTTTGGAGAAAACAAAGAGGAAAGCTTTGAAGGAAGCCGAGAGGGAAGCTTTGGAGGAAGCCGAGAATGAAAAAGTTGGAAAAGCAAGAGTGGAAGAAACCTTTTTGGCTTACTGTTTCGTATTGCCTTTAAGTTTATCCCTTAAGTTCATTTACCGCTTTGTCCATCTCTCTCTCTCTCTCTCTCTCTCTCTCTCCCTGTCTCTTGCTCCCTTGTGTAAATAAACAATGCCCGCTGGTAAAGTAAATAGACAACGGCAGCTGTTTTCATCCAGACAGCATCGACCTAAACGTAGACAAATAAAACGTTGATGATGCAATGAAGTTCCTCTTACTGTTCCTCTCATTGTTGTTGTTGTTTGCGTTGTTTTGCGGCTTGACCAACACAGTCGCTTAACACCTAAGCATACAACAGACAGACAAGACAGCAAGACAGCAAAACAGCAACGACTATAAAAAGTCGAGCGTATCACTGTAATGTCGGAAGTCAACTTCTAATTGCGCTACAGACAATGCGAACCTTTATAATTGTCACAGTTGTCGCTGTGGTTGCCGTTGCTGTGGCAGTGGCTCAGGGTCGATTTGGTTCTGAGCATCACGGCTGGCATCATGAGGATGGTTTTGAACTAGCTCATGGTGGTCGCTCTGGTAATCAAGGAGGATTTGGTCCTGGCGGTCAAGGCGGTTTCGGTCCCGGTGGTCCTGGCGGTCAAGGAGGTTTCGGTCAAGGCGGCCAAGGTGGTTTCGGTCAAGGTGGCCGTGGCGGACGCAGTGGTCCTGCACAGCGTGGTCCACCACGTGGTGGTCCCGGAGGTCGTGGTCCAGGTGGTCCTGGTGGTCCAGGCGGTCCTGGTCGTGGACCCGGTGGTCCTGGTGGTCCAGGTGGTCAATGGGGTCCACCAGGCCGTCCACCATACGGTCCACCTGGTGGCCCATGGGGACCACCACGTCCACCACGCAGATCAACCACCGAAAGCTCAAGCAGCAGCAGCAGTTCTAGCACCACTGAGAGCTCCAGCAGCAGCAGCAGCAGCACCAGCAGCACTACTGCAAGCTCCTCAACATCTGAGAGCACTACCGATTCTACCACCAGCTCAGCAAGCACCGCTACAAGCGCATAAGCTAAACGTTTGCACAGTGGAATCATTTGGATTTCTACCATTCAAATAAATACAATGCATGATTATTGAAAATGTAAAATTTGTTGAATGTTCTCAAAAAAAAAAAAAAGCTAAGGGTTGCCACTTATCAGACAGAAAATAGTTTAGCTAGACTAGACATAAGCTTGATTTGAACATAGACTTGTAGAAAGAAGAATATTAGGATACTTTTTACTAGACTAAAGAGACAGTTAGCTAATATATAATGCCAATTCACTCTGCCTGAAGAATATTACCTACTATTAGTATCATTAGTTGCCGCGTGTTTCCTCTAGAAAACTTTGAAAAAAAAAAAAAAACAAAAGACACTTGGAAGATGAGTTACCAAGTTCAGTTGGAGTTACCACTAGATCAAGTAGTTGTAAGACCAAGCATAATATATTTTGGAAGAAAGAGCCTAAGGATACTGAAGAGACATAAAATTTGATAAAAAATCCTTAATTTCAGGGAAAGTCATTAAAAAGAAAAGCTAAGCATTGCTTCCCGGAACGCTCAAGAGTATATGGATTGCTAAGCATTGCTTCCCGGAACGCTCAAGAGTCTATGGATTGCTAAGCATTGCTTCCTGAAACGCTCAAGAGTCTATGGAACACACTCTAGACTGAGCTAGCCCCTCAAAAGACACTTGACTTCACATTGCATTATAATTACTAGTTAAGCCTAGTCCTACAAGTCCTTTGAAAAGAACAAAAGACACTTGGAAGATGAGTTACCTAGTTCAGTTGGAGTTACCACTAGATCAAGTAGTTGTAAGAGCAAGCATAATATATTTTGGAAGAAAGAGCCTAAGGATACTGAATAGACATAAAATTCGATAAAAAAAAAATCCTTAATTTGAGGAAAAGTCATCGAACAGAAAAGCTAAGCATTGCTTCCCGGAACGCTCAAGAGTCTATGTAGCACACTCTAGACTGAGCTTCCCACATTGCACTATAATTACTAGTTAAGCCTAGTCCTACAACTTCCACAAAAAAAAAACCCCAAGATTGTCGCTAAGCATTGCTTGAGAACAAAGTTTGCTTTAAGTGTAAAAGTGCTAAGAGCAAGTTATTATCCAGCTACTCGACAGGCACAATAGTTAGCTGAACACTAGACTAGACTAGAAGATGTATATATTATCCGGAAGGTAAGAACTCAAAGTCTATAAAGTAAAGTCAAACAGTCATAAGACTTGACACTTGATTTGCTTAGTTATCAGCTTTAACAGCGCTACAAATAAATTTCTACTATTATATAATATATATATATAGAGAGAATGTTTATATAGAGAATATTACGCATACGCCGTGTGTTGTCTGAATGATTTTTGTTATGTTCAAATATAATATGAAACTGCAACTGTTGACGGTTTTGTAAACGTATTGCAGCTGGTTTTGCAGCACGAAAAAAAAAACTCTATTAGAACAAATTGAATTTTCAATAACTGATAGGCAATGCCACAAAACAACAATGAACAACAACAAGAACAACAACAAGAACAACAAGAACAATGAATATAGAGTAAGAGGAAGAGCCAGAAAAGAATGTTGCATGGATTACATAACATGAATCGACACTAACAACACATGACATATGCTACATTACATTGAGCGCAACATACAGCAGAACAAAGCATACAACAGTGAGTAAGAGAGAGAGAGAGAGAGAGAGAGAGAGACAGGGAGATAGGGAGACAGAGAGAATGAATGGGAATGAAAGAGTGGAAGTGGAACACATACACACATACACTGTGCTGAGATATTTTGCGAGTGTGGCATGCACAAATCCAATAAATTGACCAATAATGAACGGTTGAACGCAGCCAATGGCAAAGGCAACGGCAAAGGGCCAAAACGATACAAGGCAACAGCAGTAGCAGCAGCAGCAGCAGCAGCAGCAGCAGCAGGAGTAGCAGCAGCAGTAGCAACAGTAGATTCAGCAACAAGGGAAACGAGGAGGCGCATTTCACTAACTCGGACAGCTGCCAAAAAAAAAAATAAGCAAGGGCAAAGAGAGAGAGAGAGAGAGCGAGAGAGAGGAAGAAAGTGAAAAAGCCAGCGAGTGAGCAAAAGCAAAGTTGAAAAGCCAAAAAACAATGTTGGTCAGTGGCTTTGGGCCGCCATCACCATCACCATCGCCATCGCCATCGCCATCGCCGTCAGCTAGAAAACAAGACAAATGCCAAAGACAAAAGGCAACAAAACATTGCACAAAAAAATAAAAAAAAAAAAAAAAATAGCAACCCGCAGAAAGTGTACGAAAAAAAACCGGAAAAAAAAAACCTCAAACTGACACGTGGAAAAAAAACACGCAAAGGGCCAAAGAACAACAAGAATTGAAAAAGAAACAAAAAAAAAGCAAAAAGCAAAGCAAAAAGCAAAAAATCGAAAAATCTGCACAACAAATCTAACGAAAATTTCATGCGAACGAATACAACGAATAAATTAATACACTTACTAAGAATTTTCAATGACTTTGTAATGTCTTTCACTTTCTCTTTTTCTCTGACTATTTTCTCTTTCTTGCTCACATCTGTGTGTTGATCTTGGCATTAAAGAGTTTGAAAGAATTTTGTCTTCCTTTTTATTTATCTCATTCTCTCATTTTCTTGCTCTCTTCTTCTCGCTCTCATACTATGTCACTTCTTCTTCTCGCTCTCATATTCTCTCACTTCTTCTTCTCCCTCTCATACTCTCTCACTTTTTCTACTTATTCACTCTTCTTTACTGTCTCTTCATATTTTTCTGTCTATCTCTTTCTTGCTTACATCTGTGTGTTGATCTTGGCATTGTTGAGTGAAAGAGAGAAATGATAAAACATTGACTTTCTCTTTATTTATCTCATTCTCTCATTTTCTTGCTCTCTTCTTCTCGCTCTCATACTATGTCACTTCTTCTTCTCGCTCTCTCATACTCTCTCACTTTTTCTACTGTTTCACTCTGTTTTTCTGTCTATCTCTTTCTTGCTCACATCTGTGTATTGATCTTCATACGAAAGTGTGAGAGAGAAAGGCAAAATATTGTTTTCATACTTCTCTAAGTTTCTTTGCTCTTTCATTTCTCTCATTCATTTTCCAAATTTCACTTCTCTCTCTCAATCCCTTGGCATGAAATGCGTTCGGCTGACAGAAAAAGAGAGAAACAGAGGCAACTGTAGAAGGATATATTCATACTATTCTCTCTCCCTCGCTCTCTATCATCTCCCACATTCTCTCTTTCTTTGGCTATATCTCTCTCTATCTCTATCTATCTCTCTCTCTATCTCTATCTATCTCTCTCTCTCTCTCTCTTCTCTCTCTCTCACTCTCTATCTATCTATCTATCTATCTCTCTCTCTCTCTCTCTCTCTTCTCTCTCTCTCTCTCCTCTCTCTCTCTCTATCTCTCACTCTCTCACACTCTCTCTCTCTTCTCTTCTCTCTCTCTCTCTCTATCTATCTATCTCTCTCTCTATCTCTCTCTCTCACTCTTTCTCTCACTCTTTCTCTCACTCTTTCTCTCACTCTCTCTCTCACTCTCTCTCTCTTCTCTTTCTCTCTCTCTCTCTCTCTCTCTCTCTCTATCTCTCTCTCTCACTCTTTCTCTCACTCTTTCTCTCACTCTTTCTCTCACTCTTTCTCTCACTCTTTCTCTCTCTCTATCTCTCTCTCTCTATCTATCTCTATCTCTATCTATATCTCTATCTCTATCTCTATCTCTATCTCTATCTCTATCTCTATCTCTATCTCTATCTCTATCTCTATCTCTATCTCTATCTCTATCTCTATCTCTATCTCTATCTCTATCTCTATCTCTATCTCTATCTCTATCTCTATCTCTATACCTATCTCTATACCTATCTCTCTCTCCTCTTGTAAGTTGTTCCATATTCACCTTCATAGCTAAGCGTCTCTTCCCATTGCTCTGCTTCGTGTGCTGCACTAAGCTCAAAAGGCGAGTGAAAAAAAAGGAAAGAAAAAAATGACCATGGGCAAACTGTGAACTATTTGGGGTTCCCTTTTTGGTTTGTTTCTGGTTTTTTTTGGTACTGATTGTTGTTTCTGCTGTTGTTGTTGCTGTTGTTGTTGCTGTTGTTGCTGTTGCTGTTGTTGCTGCTGTCGATTTCGTTGCTTCGTTTCTAACAACAAAATAATTCATTTTCAATTAAAATCGTATCAGTTTGCTTGACGCCGTTTGGCTGCCATTAACAAATAAAGTTTCTCTCTCTCACTCACTATCTGTCTCACTATCTCTCTCTATCTCTCTCTCTCTCTCTTTCTCTCACTGTAACTTTAACACTTGCTGTCTCTTATTTTGTGAGGTCAAATCTGTTTCAAGCACTGCAAACTTAATTGCCACGATGATGACCCCAAGGGGTATTGGTTGCAAGTTCAGTTTGCTGTTGTTGCAACAACATGATGAAGCAATTCGTAGTTAATAATGTTGACTAACTTTAACTCTATCTATCTCTCACTCTCTCTCACTCTCTCATACACTTTCTCTTATTCTCTCTCTTATGTTTTACAGTTCATCCTTTGGTGCAAGTTCCAAATCAATTGGTTGGGGCTCCGGTTCTAACGGATGTCACATTAATTTGCAACGTTGAGGCATCACCCAAGGCCATCAATTACTGGCAGCGTGAGAATGGTAAGTTTCATCTATATTTTTTCTATTTCTCTCTCTTTCTCATTCTCTCTCGGTTTTGCTTTCTCTTTTTATTTATCTTTCCTTTTGTTTCGTTCTGAGTTGGTTTATAAACCTTTCAATGCCGCAATTTGTCTTTATTTGGTTCGTGTTCCGTGTTCCGTATTCCGTATTCCGTGTCCGTGTTCGATGTTGAAATATTTTCGGCTTTTGACTTTCCAAACTGCATTTGACGTATATTGCAAACGTGACAGCAAAAAAAAAAAAAAAAAAACTTTGTCGCGCATCCCCAAACCATTCAACCATCCAATAACACAATCTACACCTAGCCTTAGGACTATACCGTACACCCCAAAATACATTCCCTTGTAAAGTTCGCTTCACTCTGTTAGCTTATCCAATGCCTGACATACTCAACTACTGCCCCTACTTCACAGCCTAGCTTTACTTCACACTCCACATTCCATACTACACACTGCATCCTATAGTTATCCTTGCTCCTGCACTTCTACCTCCACTGCCACACTCAACAATTGACATTCACAACTGTTGCTATACCTTACGGCTATTACTAGACTTACAATTGCTGCCATATAGAACTTATCCCTACGCTCTACTGCTTTTTACTACTCAACATTCTTTGCTAAACCCCTCCCCCCCCCCCCCAACACAAACTCTGGTCACACTTGACACTAGCACTTACTCTGTCTCTCGCTCTCTTCAGCTGTTATGCCTTCTCCTACTCTCCCTGCGGCTACTCTGTCTCTCGCTCTCTTCAGCTGTTATGCCTTCTCCTACATTCCCTGCAGCTACACTCGTCATTGAATTCCTTCTACTACTGTTGGTCACAAATTTTGAGGATTAGTTGCAATTCCACGTTTGAAATGCCTTAAGTCATGACAAATATCATCAACGAAATTCGCTTTTGGCCTTACACAATTTTCATTTCTTGCAACTGCTAAACATAATTTTCAATTTTCATTTGACTTTTACACATTTTCCACATTTTCCACATTTTCCAATTTTTCATTTTGCAGGTGAAATGATTATTGCCGGTGATCGATATTCGCTAACAGAAAAGGAAAGCAACATGTATTCTATGGAAATGGTATTACATATTCGTCGCTTACAGACAAGTGATTTTGGTGGCTATAAATGCATCTCGAAGAATAGCATTGGCGATACTGAGGGTACTATAAGGCTCTATGGTAAGTTTGAACTAGTTTCGGAACTTTAAGCTTGACAATTGCAATGTTTATTTCATTTTCTTTATAGAAATGGAACGTCCGGCAAAAAGAATCCACGTGATGAGGATCTTAATGAAGTAACGGTAAGTTTAGTTCTACCCATTGCACTCTCTATTTCCTCTCTCGTACTGTCGTTTATATCTAATCATGCGAGTTTCCCCCTCCCAAACCTTATCAATCCTTATCATTCTTAGCACAAGAACGAGATTGTCTCCAAGGATAGTCGCCATGAGGATGGCACTCCAAAACAGAATACACGTATTCATAACAAGGATCGCAAGGAACATGAACATCATGATCGAGGCAATAGTAGTGGCTCAAGAGCATCGGGTACCAATACAATACATCAAGGACCTATTATGCATCTATTGAAGCTATGTTTAATCTCATTTATTGTATTTCTAATGACAACAGAGAACGTTTTGCTATGCTCACGTTCTAATAATATAATAAATATTATAGAAGAGACAAATGGAATTATTAATGATTCCGGCATAATATCGGTAATTGATGTTATTAATATTGAGGCTTGCAATATGTTAAACGATCGTTTGACCTTATAGCTTCATGATGATATTGTAAATGTAAGAATGCATTAAATAACATAAAACAATAACACAACATAATATACAATGCACTATACAACACTATACGCGACACTATACAACACTACACACATTTGCCAAAAACAAAAAAAAAAACAAAAAAAAATTGAGAATTTTTTCGAAAATGCCAAGCGCATCATTTAGCAAAAAAAAAAAAAAATCTGAAAAAGCGAAAAAAAAGACGATAAATTTTTTTTTTTTTTTTTTTTTTTTAAATCTCTAAATGAAATTCATCGTATAAAAATCGTAAGAATCATAAGAATCGTATAATTCGCTATATACATAACGACATTCAATAACAATTACAATACATAACTACAGAGAACTTTGCGCTCTGATCAAAGAAGAAGAAGAAAAAAAATAAAAAAAAACTGAACTGCGTTTAAATCGTGTTAAAATGTTAGCGAAAATATATACAAAAAAAAAAAAAAAAAAATAAGAAAGAAAATGACAAATACAAAATATTAAAAAAACTATCAAATAATACAAAATTTACCAAAATATAAATACAGAAAAAATACAAGAAGAAGAAGAAATTAAAAAATAAAAGATAGCAAAGAAAAAGTAAAAGTAAAAGTAAAAATAATCGAAATAAAAGCATCAATGTTGTTCCGAGTTTTCCGGTTCCATTATGAAAATACTACACAACAATTAAACGTATTCAAAAAAAAAAAAAAAAACTGAATAAAAATGAAACTCAAATTAGCTTAAATCCAATACAAAACAAAAAATAAATAAAAAATTAAAAATAAAAATAAATAAATAAAACAATAAACACTACACAACACTAGAAACACTGAATAAAACAACAACAACAACAACAAGAACAAGAATACTTGCAACACTACCACCTAACACCTAAAAAAAAAAAACACAACATATAATATCATCAACATATTTTGATCCATCAAAACTCTTTAACATATTTATCTCATTAATTTTTTTTTTCACTGTATTTTTGGAATATTTCAAATTTTTTTTAATATATATTTTTTTTTTTTTTTTTTGAAATATTTCAATTTTTTTTTTTTTTTTTGTATATTTTTGATTATTGATTCATTGTATTTTGGGTAGGTTAGGGGGTTTGTAGCTCGACTTGTTCGCAGCTGGTTTAAAAATAATAATAATAATAATAAATTCAATTTCAGCGAACTTCAGTTTAAGTTAAAAAAATTTTTGCTGTTTTATGTTTAACTTTTGTGAACTAGTTCATATTTTTATTCTTTGTTGCTGATAATTGATATAATTTTCGTTCATTTGAACTAAATTCGAAATTGATTTTACAGCAAAATGTATTTGGTTCACTTGAACTAGTTCACAAATGTTGTTCAATTGAACTTGTTTGGAACTAGTGAATGCATTTTTGTATATAAAAAGCACAAAAGATGCTTTCTATGACAGGTTCATTATTTGAGTTGTTCATTTGAACTAGTTCATTTGTGTAGTTTCATTGGAAATTGACTAAATTGCAGCAACCAGTTGAATAATTATTTTCACTCTTCACCACTCTTTCCATCCCTCTCGCACACACACACACACTTGTTGTCACTTTTCACAGAAAGGTCTTAAAATAATTCAGGATTTTTTTTTCATATTTTTTTTTAATATTTTCTCAGCTTAAAACTAAGTTTTCTTTGGGATTTCTAAATATTACCTAAACATTTTGAGCTAACGAACTAAAGTCAAAGATTTTTTTTTTATATAGCCAACAGTTAAAAAAAAACAAACAAAAAAAAAAGTTAAGATAAAAAAATAATAAGAAAAAATTTGCATTAAAAAAAAATTGTTGAAAAAATAGATTGAAAAAAAAATGTAATAAAAATTAAAAATGAAAATTAGTTACAATAATTAAGTTAAGAACTTAACAAATTGAAGATGTTATATATAATATAAAGTGCAAATATATTTACAATTTCGTAAATTTCCATAAATCTCTGTATAAATATTTCTTTCTATATATATTTATATATATATATAAATTTTTTTTTTTTTTTTTGGTTTTATTTTTTGAGCCGAAATATATACTAGGTATATATATAAATGAATTTATGTATATAATATATATAAATTGTATATATATATATATATATATATATAGATATATATAGATATATATATATATATATATATATATATATATATATATATATAAATGACTAGATTTTTTTTTTTTTTTGTTTTTGTTTCTTTTGTATATATACAGAACCCCCTAACCTACCCAAAATACAATGAATCAATAATCAAAAATATACAAAAAAAAAAAAAAAAATTGAAATATTTCAAAAAAAAAAAAAAAAATATATATTAAAAAAAATTTGAAATATTCCAAAAATAAAGTGAAAAAAAAAATTAATGAGATAAATATGTTAAAGAGTTTTGATGGATCAAAATATGTTGATGATATTATATGTTGTGTTTTTTTTTTTTAGGTGTTAGGTGGTAGTGTTGCAAGTATTCTTGTTCTTGTTGTTGTTGTTGTTGTTTTATTCAGTGTTTCTAGTGTTGTGTAGTGTTTATTGTTTTATTTATTTATTTTTATTTTTAATTTTTTATTTATTTTTTGTTTTGTATTGGATTTAAGCTAATTTGAGTTTCATTTTTATTCAGTTTTTTTTTTTTTTTTTGAATACGTTTAATTGTTGTGTAGTATTTTCATAATGGAACCGGAAAACTCGGAACAACATTGATGCTTTTATTTCGATTATTTTTACTTTTACTTTTACTTTTTCTTTGCTATCTTTTATTTTTTAATTTCTTCTTCTTCTTGTATTTTTTCTGTATTTATATTTTGGTAAATTTTGTATTATTTGATAGTTTTTTTAATATTTTGTATTTGTCATTTTCTTTCTTATTTTTTTTTTTTTTTGTATATATTTTCGCTAACATTTTAACACGATTTAAACGCAGTTCAGTTTTTTTTTATTTTTTTTCTTCTTCTTCTTTGATCAGAGCGCAAAGTTCTCTGTAGTTATGTATTGTAATTGTTATTGAATGTCGTTATGTATATAGCGAATTATACGATTCTTATGATTCTTACGATTTTTATACGATGAATTTCATTTAGAGATTTAAAAAAAAAAAAAAAAAATTTATCGTCTTTTTTTTCGCTTTTTCAGATTTTTTTTTTTTTTTGCTAAATGATGCGCTTGGCATTTTCGAAAAAATTCTCAATTTTTTTTTGTTTTTTTTTTTGTTTTTGGCAAATGTGTGTAGTGTTGTATAGTGTCGCGTATAGTGTTGTATAGTGCATTGTATATTATGTTGTGTTATTGTTTTATGTTATTTAATGCATTCTTACATTTACAATATCATCATGAAGCTATAAGGTCAAACGATCGTTTAACATATTGCAAGCCTCAATATTAATAACATCAATTACCGATATTATGCCGGAATCATTAATAATTCCATTTGTCTCTTCTATAATATTTATTATATTATTAGAACGTGAGCATAGCAAAACGTTCTCTGTTGTCATTAGAAATACAATAAATGAGATTAAACATAGCTTCAATAGATGCATAATAGGTCCTTGATGTATTGTATTGGTACCCGATGCTCTTGAGCCACTACTATTGCCTCGATCATGATGTTCATGTTCCTTGCGATCCTTGTTATGAATACGTGTATTCTGTTTTGGAGTGCCATCCTCATGGCGACTATCCTTGGAGACAATCTCGTTCTTGTGCTAAGAATGATAAGGATTGATAAGGTTTGGGAGGGGGAAACTCGCATGATTAGATATAAACGACAGTACGAGAGAGGAAATAGAGAGTGCAATGGGTAGAACTAAACTTACCGTTACTTCATTAAGATCCTCATCACGTGGATTCTTTTTGCCCGGACGTTCCATTTCTATAAAGAAAATGAAATAAACATTGCAATTGTCAAGCTTAAAGTTCCGAAACTAGTTCAAACTTACCATAGAGCCTTATAGTACCCTCAGTATCGCCAATGCTATTCTTCGAGATGCATTTATAGCCACCAAAATCACTTGTCTGTAAGCGACGAATATGTAATACCATTTCCATAGAATACATGTTGCTTTCCTTTTCTGTTAGCGAATATCGATCACCGGCAATAATCATTTCACCTGCAAAATGAAAAATTGGAAAATGTGGAAAATGTGGAAAATGTGTAAAAGTCAAATGAAAATTGAAAATTATGTTTAGCAGTTGCAAGAAATGAAAATTGTGTAAGGCCAAAAGCGAATTTCGTTGATGATATTTGTCATGACTTAAGGCATTTCAAACGTGGAATTGCAACTAATCCTCAAAATTTGTGACCAACAGTAGTAGAAGGAATTCAATGACGAGTGTAGCTGCAGGGAATGTAGGAGAAGGCATAACAGCTGAAGAGAGCGAGAGACAGAGTAGCTGCAGGGAGAGTAGGAGAAGGCATAACAGCTGAAGAGACCGAGAGACAGAGTAAGTGCTAGTGTCAAGTGTGACCAGAGTTTGTGTTGGGGGGGGGGGGGAGGGGTTTAGCAAAGAATGTTGAGTAGTAAAAAGCAGTAGAGCGTAGGGATAAGTTCTATATGGCAGCAATTGTAAGTCTAGTAATAGCCGTAAGGTATAGCAACAGTTGTGAATGTCAAGTGTTGAGTGTGGCAGTGGATATCGGGGTAGAAGTGTAGGAGCAAGGATAACTATAGGATGCAGTATGTAGTATGGAATGTGGAGTGTGAAGTAAAGCTAGGCTGTGAAGTAAGGGCAGTAGTTGAGTATGTCAGGCATTGGATAAGCTAACAGATTGAAGCGAACTTTACAAGGGAATGTATTTTGGGGTGTACGGTATAGTCCTAAGGCTAGGTGTAGATTGTGTTATTGGATGGTTGAATGGTTTGGGGATGCGCGACAAAGTTTTTTTTTTTTTTTTTGCTGTCACGTTTGCAATATACGTCAAATGCAGTTTGGAAAGTCAAAAGCCGAAAATATTTCAACATCGAACACGGACATGGAATACGGAATACGGAATACGGAACACGGAACACGAACCAAATAAAGACAAATTGCGGCATTGAAAGGTTTATAAACCAACTCAGAACGAAACAAAAGGAAAGATAAATAAAAAGAGAAAGCGCAAGAGAGAAAGAGAGAGAGAGAGAGAGAGAGAAATAGAAAAAATATAGATGAAACTTACCATTCTCACGCTGCCAGTAATTGATGGCCTTGGGTGATGCCTCAACGTTGCAAATTAATGTGACATCCGTTAGAACCGGAGCCCCAACCAATTGATTTGGAACTTGCACCAAAGGATGAACTGTAAAACATAAGAGAGAGAATAAGAGAAAGTGTATGAGAGAGTGAGAGAGAGTGAGAGATAGATAGAGTTAAAGTTAGTCAACATTATTAACTACGAATTGCTTCATCATGTTGTTGCAACAACAGCAAACTGAACTTGCAACCAATACCCCTTGGGGTCATCATCGTGGCAATTAAGTTTGCAGTGCTTGAAACAGATTTGACCTCACAAAATAAGAGACAGCAAGTGTTAAAGTTACAGTGAGAGAAAGAGAGAGAGTGAGACAGAGATAGAGAGAGATAGTGAGAGAGATAGTGAGTGAGAGAAACTTTATTTGTTAATGGCAGCCAAACGGCGTCAAGCAAACTGATACGATTTTAATTGAAAATGAATTATTTTGTTGTTAGAAACGAAGCAACGAAATCGACAGCAGCAGCAACAATAGCAACAGCAACAACAACAGCAGAAACAACAATCAGTACCAAAAAAAACCAGAAACAAACCAAAAAGGGAACCCCAAATAGTTCACAGTTTGCCCATGGTCATTTTTTTCTTTCCTTTTTTTTCACTCGCGTTTTGAGCTTAGTGCAGCACACTGAGCAGAGCAATGGGAAGAGACGCTTAGCTATGAAAGTGAATATGGAACAACTTACAAGAGGAGAGAGAGATAGAGATAGAGATAGAGATAGAGATAGAGATAGAGATAGAGAGAGAGAGAGAGAGAGAGAGAGAGAGAGAGAGAGAGAGAGAGAGAGAGAGAGAGAGAGAGAGAGAGAGAGAGAGAGAGAGAGAGAGAGAGAGAGAGAGAGAGAGAGAGAGAGAGAGAGAGAGAGAGAGAGAGAGAGAGAGAGAGAGAGAGAGAGAGAGAGAGAGAGAGAGAGATAGAGATAGAGATAGAGATAGAGATAGAGATAGAGAGAGAGAAAGAGTGAGAGAAAGAGTGAGAGAAAGAGTGAGAGAAAGAGTGAGAGAGAGAGAGAGAGAGATAGAGAGAGAGAGAGAGAGAGAGAGAGAGAAAGAGTGAGAGAAAGAGTGAGAGAAAGAGTGAGAGAAAGAGTGAGAGAAAGAGTGAGAGAGAGAGAGAGATAGAGAGAGAGAGAGAGAGAGAGAAGAGAGTGTGAGAGAGTGAGAGAGAGAGTGAGAGATAGAGAGAGAGAGAGAGAGAGAGAGAGAGAGAGAGAGATAGATAGATAGATAGATAGATAGAGAGTGAGAGAGAGAGAGAGAGAGAGAGAGAGATAGATAGAGATAGAGAGAGATAGAGAGAGATATAGCCAAAGAAAGAGAGAATGTGGGAGATGATAGAGGGCGAGGGAGAGAGAATAGTATGAATATATCCTTCTACAGTTGCCTCTGTTTCTCTCTTTTTCTGTCAGCCGAACGCATTTCATGCCAAGGGATTGAGAGAGAGAGAGAGTGAAATTGGGAAAATGAATGAGAGAAATGAAAGAGCAAAGCAACTTAGAGAAGTATGAAAACAATATTTTGCCTTTCTCTCTCACACTTTCGTGTAAAGATCAATGCACAGATGTGAGCAAGAAAGAGATAGACAGAAAAACAGAGTGAAACAGTAGAAAAAGTGAGAGAGTATGAGAGGGAGAAGAAGAAGTGAGAGAGTATGAGAGGGAGAAGAAGAGAGCAAAAAAATGAGAGAATGAGATAAATAAAAAGGAAGACAAAATTCTTTCAAACTCTTTAATGCCAAGATCAACAAGCAAGAAAGAGAAAATAGTCAGAGAAAAAGAGAAAGTGAAAGACATTACAAAGTCATTGAAAATTCTTAGTAAGTGTATTAATTTATTCGTTGTATTCGTTCCCATGAAATTTTCGTTAGATTTGTTGTGCAGATTTTTCGATTTTTTGCTTTTTGCTTTTTTTTTTGTTTCTTTTTCAATTCTTGTTGTTCTTTGGCCCTTTGCGTGTTTTTTTCCACGTGTCAGTTTGAGGTTTTTTTTTTCCGGTTTTTTTTCGTACACTTTCTGCGGGCTGCTATTTTTTTTTTTTTTTTTTTTTTTGTGCAATGTTTTGTTGCCTTTTGTCTTTGGCATTTGTCTTGTTTTCTAGCTGACGGCGATGGCGATGGCGATGGCGATGGTGATGGCGGCCCAAAGCCACTGACCAACATTGTTTTTTGGCTTTTCAACTTTGCTTTTGCTCACTCGCTGACTTTTTCACTTTCTTCCTCTCTCTCGCTCTCGCTCTCTCTCTCTCTCTCTCTCTTTGCCCTTGCTTATTTTTTTTTTTGGCAGCTGTCCGAGTTAGTGAAATGCGCCTCCTCGTTTCCCTTGTTGCTGAATCTACTGCTGCTACTGCTGCTGCTACTGCTGCTGCTGCTGCTACTGCTGCTGCTACTGCTGCTACTCCTGCTACTGCTACTGCTGTTGCCTTGTATCGTTTTGGCCCTTTGCCGTTGCCTTTGCCATTGGCTGCGTTCAACCGTTCATTATTGGTCAATTTATTGGATTTGTGCATGCCACACTCGCAAAATATCTCAGCACAGTGTATGTGTGTATGTGTTCCACTTGCACTCTTTCATTCCCATTCATTCTCTCTGTCTACCTATCTCCCTGTCTCTCTCTCTCTCTCTCTCTCTCTCTTACTCACTGTAGTATGCTTTGTTCTGCTGCTATGTTGCGCTCAATGTAATGTAGCATATGTCATGTGTTGTTAGTGTCGATTCATGTTATGTAATCCATGCAACATTCTTTTCTGGCTCTTCCTCTTACTCTATATTCATTGTTGTTATTCTTGTTGTTGTTCATTGTTGTTGTTGTTGTTGTTTTGTGGCATTGCCTATCAGTTATTGAAAATTCAATTTGTTCTAATAGAGTTTTTTTTTTTTCGTGCTGCAAAACCAGCTGCAATACGTTTACAAAACCGTCAACAATTGCAGTTTCATATTATATTTGAACATGAAAAAAACATTCAGACATTCAAACACGGCGTATGCGTAATATTCTCTATATAAACATTCTCTCTATATATATATTATATATAATAGTATAAATTTATTTGTAGCGCTGTTAAAGCTGATAACTAAGCAAATCAAGTGTCAAGTCTTATGACTGTTTGACTTTACTTTATAGACTTCGAGTTCTTACCTTCCGGATAATATATACATCTTCTAGTCTAGTCTAGTGTTCAGCTAACTATTGTGCCTGTCGAGTAGCTGGATAATAACTTGCTCTTAGCACTTTTACACTTAAAGCAAACTTTGTCCTCAAGCAATGTTTAGCGACAATCTTGGGGTTTTATTTGTGGAAATTGTAGGACTAGGCTTAACTAGTAATTATAGTGCAATGTGGGAAGCTCAGTCTAGAGTGTGTTCCATAGACTCTTGAGCGTTCAGGGAAGCAATGCTTAGCTTTTCCGTTTGAAGACTTTTCCTCAAATTAAGGATTTTTTTTATCCAATTTTATGTCTATTCAGTATCCTTAGGCTCTTTCTTCCAAAATATATTATGCTTGCTCTTACAACTACTTGATCTAGTGATAACTCCAACTGAACTTGGTTGCTCATCTTCCAAGTGTCTTTTGTTCTTTTCAAAGGACTTGTAGGACTAGGCTTAACTAGTAATTATAATGCAATGTAAAGTCAAGTGTCTTTTGAGGGGCTAGCTCAGTCTAGAGTGTGTTCTATAGACTCTTGAGCGTTTCAGGAAGCAATGCTTAGCAATCCATAGACTCTTGAGCGTTCCGGGAAGCAATGCTTAGCTTTTCTGTTTGAAGACTTTTCCTCAAATTAAGGATTTTTTTATCCAATTTTATGTCTATTCAGTAACTTTAGGCTCTTTCTTCCAAAATATATTATGCTTGCTCTTACAACTACTTGATCTAGTGGTAACTCCAACTGAACTTGGTAACTCATCTTCCAAGTGTCTTTTGTTTTTTTTTTTTCAAAGTTTTCTAGAGAAAACACGCGGCAACTAATGATACTAATAGTAGGTAATATTCTTCAGGCAGAGTGAATTGGCATTATATATTAGCTAACTGTCTCTTTAGTCTAGTAAAAAGTATCCTAATATTCTTCTTTCTACAAGTCTATGTTCAAATCAAGCCTATGTCTAGCCTAGCTAAACTATTTTCTGTCTGATAAGTGGCAACCCTTAGCTTTTTTTTTTGTTGGAGAACATTCAACAAATTTTACATTTTCAATAATCATGCATTGTATTTATTTGAATGGTAGAAATCCAAATGATTCCACTGTGCAAACGTTTAGCTTATGCGCTTGTAGCGGTGCTTGCTGAGCTGGTGGTAGAATCGGTAGTGCTCTCAGATGTTGAGGAGCTTGCAGTAGTGCTACTGCTGCTGCTGCTGCTGCTGCTGGAGCTCTCAGTGGTGCTAGAACTGCTGCTGCTGCTTGAGCTTTCGGTGGTTGATCTGCGTGGTGGACGTGGTGGTCCCCATGGGCCACCAGGTGGACCGTATGGTGGACGGCCTGGTGGACCCCATTGACCACCTGGACCACCAGGACCACCGGGTCCACGACCAGGACCGCCTGGACCACCAGGACCACCTGGACCACGACCTCCGGGACCACCACGTGGTGGACCACGCTGTGCAGGACCACTGCGTCCGCCACGGCCACCTTGACCGAAACCACCTTGGCCGCCTTGACCGAAACCTCCTTGACCGCCAGGACCACCGGGACCGAAACCGCCTTGACCGCCAGGACCAAATCCTCCTGGATTACCAGAGCGACCACCATGAGCTAGTTCAAAACCATCCTCATGATGCCAGCCGTGATGCTCAGAACCAAATCGACCCTGAGCCACTGCCACAGCAACGGCAACCACAGCGACAACTGTGACAATTATAAAGGTTCGCATTGTCTGTAGCGCAATTAGAAGTTGACTTCCGACATTACAGTGATACGCTCGACTTTTTATAGTCGTTGCTGTCTTGCTGTCTTGTCTGTCTGTTGTATGCTTAGGTGTTAAGCGACTGTGTTGGTCAAGCCGCAAAACAACGCAAACAACAACAACAACAACAACAACAATGAGAGGAACAGTAAGAGGAACTTCATTGCATCATCAACGTTTTATTTGTCTACGTTTAGGTCGATGCTGTCTGGATGAAAACAGCTGCCGTTGTCTATTTACTTTACCAGCGGGCATTGTTTATTTACACAAGGGAGCAAGAGACAGGGAGAGAGAGAGAGAGAGAGTTAGAGCAGGAGAGAGAGAGAGAGAGAGATGGACAAAGCGGTAAATGAACTTAAGGGATAAACTTAAAGGCAATACGAAACAGTAAGCCAAAAAGGTTTCTTCCACTCTTGCTTTTCCAACTTTTTCATTCTCGGCTTCCTCCAAAGCTTCCCTCTCGGCTTCCTTCAAAGCTTTCCTCTTTGTTTTCTCCAAAGTTAGCTTAAGGTATCAACTCTACAACTTTCCGATTCAGAGCTCTGAATAATTAGTTAGTAAAATTACATTTTCAGCTAAAAAAAAAATAAAAGAGAAGATTTCCTTCCCCTGTGCTTGCAGAGACACCGAGACAGCGACAGGGACCGAGACGCAAAGCTAATAATTAAAATTCATAGTTTTTTTTTTTTTATTGCTTTAAAGAGGAAAACCTGTGGCGTTTAAAGCTTAACCACCCCGACCTCAACTTGCATGTAAAGCCAAAGCCAAAAGCGAGCCACTTAATTTTCTGATTAAAATCAATCAAGCAAAGCGCTAAAGCAACTTGGAAGAAATCAAGCGGCAATCCACAAAACGGCAAACGGTCGAGGGTTGCGGGTTAAAAATGAGAATGAATTTTTTTTCTTGGATAGGGGATGACTTAGGCAAAGGTTTTTCCAAAAGCTGCTGCGTCTTTGCCAGGTTAAGACAACAAACCAAACGCTGGGCGGGGCTGCTGTGAAGGCGCAAAAGAAAGTTTTGCGATTGTGTGACGGAAAAACCAGAAACAGAAGTGCTGAGAAATCAAGCTAAAGGATGGCCTACAAAGCGAGTTACTTGCAGGGAGGAATCTAAAGGTGAAGGGAGAATGAGAAGGCAATGAGAAAGGGAAAGGGAAAGAGCAGGGAGAGACACTCATATAGGTTTTTTTTTTTTTTAAATTGAAATTGAGACGCAGCCGAAGCTAACAAAGGCGAAAGGCAATAAACGAAGTGAAAGGAACAAACTGAATGAATGATAGACAGACAGACAGACAGAGAGAGACAGGAGGAAGGAAGAGAGACAGTGAAAGAGGCAGACAGACTGACAGACAGCGAGATAGACAGACAGACTTGAAGCGATAGAGGCAAATGAAAGGCAGAGACAACATTGAGATGAAAATGAAAATGACAAAAGAAATGAGAATGAGAATGAGAACGAGAACAAGAACAAGGATGAGGATGAGGATGAAAACGAGAATGGAAAATGAAAAAGCAAAGCGCGAAAACAAAAATTTTTTTTTTTTCTCTAGCATTGAGATAAAAAATGGAAATTAATTTCTGTGGCGACGACAGGCGTTTAAAAGCGTTACGACAGCTCAAGGCATGGGAGGGTTGGGAATGTAAGTGCAGGGGTTAGCTATTTGACTAGGTCGCAGTGTAAAAGAGAGAGAGAGATAGAGAGATAGATGGAGAGCGAAAGAGATGGCAGATACATACATATGTGTTGGCTGCGCACATTTTTAAGCGTGTCAATATAATTTGCCGATAAGATCTGTTTTTTTTTTTTACCTACGAAAAACTGTGTCAACGCCCCCCTCCCCCACACAGTGAGTGTATCCGATGTTTGCCACCATGTGCCACACACTGTGGCGTACCTTAGGCGCAGACATTTAACGTTATTTTAGCTGCTCGTGTTGCCCCTTTGCAAAAATTTCATTAACTTTAATGCGCTGCAGCAGCTCATAGGTGTAGCGTGCTATGTGTAGGTGTAGGGCCAAGTGGCAAGGAGTGAGAGAACTGAGCAAGGCAAACAACGCTTTAAAAGCAGCTAGAAAAAAAAAAAAAATTTTTTTATTTTTTTTTTTACTACAGAAACGTGACGTTGGCTTCAAAGCGTCTAGACTAGACTGTAAGCATATATTTGTCTCATTCGCACAACATACATACACAGCCACATACACAGAGAGAGAGAGAGAGAGAGAGAGAGAGTGAGAATTGTCCTAGCCGCTGTCCTAATGCATTTGAAAAGTTTTTGCCCAGCAAGCTGCAACCGGAAATCGAAACGGAAGCGCAACTTGCAACAGCAACAACTTGCAACAGCAACAGCAACTTGCAGCAGCAACAACTTGCAGCAATGTTCGCGTTATTGCGTTATGCTGTGCGGTTCGCTACGGTTTCGCTTTGCTAGGCACGCACATCCGTTGTATTTTGGCCATTATGTTTATTACGTGTATTAGACGAGGCGTTTCTCTGCTTCTTCTTCTACTTCTACTTCTACTTCTACATCTTCTCTCTCACTCTTTTACTATTCTTTTTGAGTTATAAATCAAAGCATTTGTTAACTTCACTCCTGCAGCCTAGTTACCTTAGTGGCAACCCCTTTGCCATGCTCCAAAAACTTAAAATCACATTTATCATAGTGTAATATTTGTGAGTTGAGTTTACGTTGAATTTGAGGTTAGAATTTTTTTGTTTAGTTTTGATTTGATTTAGTTTTACTTACAGTGCACCTGTAGCTTCATGCGTTTACTAACTGTTGGCGGAACTTGATTGGATGCGATGCACATATAGGCGCCCATTTCCGATCGCGTGACCTTTGACAGCGTCAGCATTTCACCTTCCACAGAGAGTGCTGCAATATGAACAAGTTTTGACATGTATGCGGTCAGTCACTTGATTTTTCTACTTCTTTGTCGTCGTCATTCTTACCTTTAGTTTTTTGATGTGCACCGTTACGCGCTATAATTTCACGTCCATCTTCACGACGCCAGGTGATCCTAGGTTTAGGATGTCCACGTGCACGACAGACTAGTTTCGCAGAGCCACCTTCGGGCACCATCATATCACCAGAAGTTTCCTCATTGATAATATCCGGTGGTATGACAACCTCAAGTGTAGCAGTCTATTAAAGAAAGAGTGAGACAGAGAGAGAGAGAGAGAGTGAGAGAGAGATGCAATAAATATTTTTACTGCTGCTGCTGCTGCTGCTGATATTTGCTGCTGCAGGCTAATAAATATGCAGCAGACTTCAGAATTCACTTTGACATTTTATTTATTTGCTTTATTCATAATATTTTTTTTTTTTTTATTTTTCACAATTTTTTTTCTTTTCATTTTCTGCTGCACAGACACGAAATTAGTTTTTCAATATTGTTTTTTTTTTTTTTATTATATTTTAAAATCAACACATTTTCATATACATATATATGTTTACATATATATATATCTATGTATATTTTATTATATTTATTATACATTTAGTTTATTTAGCAAATTAATAAACTTTCCTTAAGCTATTTACAAGAATTTTGCTACTTACATACATATTTATCTATAAACATTTCTATGCCTGTAGTACACACATGTATATGCATCTCTTTCGCACTTTACTAATTGAAATTAGTTTTAGGCAACAAACAAACGCATAGCCCAGTGGGGGATACAAGTACATGCAAAAGCTGATTACAATTGCTTGTTGTTTGTGCAGTGGCTTGTGGAGGGTCGGTCGGTCGCTTTTAATATAAACGAAATAATTTTCTGCTTATGGTTTGTGTGCCGTTGGGACAACGTAATGTTATGTTAGGCAGAGCGAGTCTATTAATCGCTGTCTGTGTATGTGTATGTGTATGTGTGAGAGCGCCTAGCTTAATGCTTTTGCTTACATAGCACGCAAGGGGGTGGAAATGCGTTTTATTGCTTTTGTGCAGTGCAGAGAGAGAGAGAGAGAGAGCGGTGCGCTGCAAGCAGCTGAGAACGGCAATGCATGCCGCTCTCTTTGTGCGTGCCTGTGTGTGAGAGAAGCTTAAGCTGGATCATTATCTTTGCGTGTGTGTGCGTGTGAGGGAGAAAGCTTGAAGACGTTTGAATCTTTAGTCTGCTTTGCTAAGGCGCGCTCTCTGACTCTATGTGTGTGTGTGTGAATGAGGGAGACAGCTTTATGCCTTTGCTTGGCATAGAATTGCACATGACATTGTGCTTGTATATATGCGCTCTCTGTGTATATGTTGAGAGTGAGAGAGAGAGAGAATGCATGCAGCTGTTGTTCATGCTCGCGCGTTAAGATCTTCAACTATTGATATTTAACAGCAAGTGCGCAACTTGTGACGTCACAAGCATTGACAAGCATTACGTTTGTTTACATGCATAACAATTTTGTATTATTATTATAACTAACAATAGATTTGTCTACAGCAACAGCAGCAGGAGCAGCAGCAGCAGCGGAAGCAGCAGCGGGAGAGCGACAGTTAACAAGTTATTTCACGTTAAGTGAATTTCCCTTTGGCTATTGTTGTGTTTTTTTTTTTTTTTTTTTTTGCTTTTTGCTTTTCATTTTATTGTGCATTAATATCGTTTTTGTTGTTATTGTTATTGCTGTCGTCGTTATTGTTGTTGCTGCTGTTATTGTTGTTGTTGTTATCGTTGTCGTTATTGTTGCTGCAGTTGACAGTTGCGTCATAAAAATAAAGTCAACGTCACAAAAAACCCCAAAAAACGAGCAGAGCGCGAAATTTATACGGGATGCCAAAAATGAAAATGGCACAAAAAGAAAAAAAAAAAAAAAAGAATGAGAGAAGAAGAAGAGAAAAAAAAAAAATATATGTATATAACCTGGAGTAAAATCGAGAAAAGCACGAATCAAAAAAAAAAAAAAAAAAAGAAAGAAAGAAAGAAATAAAAAGGGTTAAGAGGGCAGCTGTAAAGAGTAAGAGCAAGAGAGCAAAGGGCGGGCATGTACGAAGAGCGTATATGGCAGAGGCAGTGACAGAGACAGAGGCAGAGCAGTAGCAGTGTAACTGAGGCTGAGACTTTGGCAGCGGCAGCAACTTTGCTGTTTGCTTTTTATTTGTCTCATATTTGCTTTTCACTCAATTCGCTTTGTTAGGTTGATTTTATTACAAGCCGTTGCCGTCAGGGGGCGCTGCTGCTGCTGCTGCACGCCAAACGAAACGAAATGAAATGAAATTGAAAACGCAAACGTTTTGCACATGTCTCGTGGCGCATTTATTCTTAAATTTTTTTTTTTTTTTTCGTTTATTTTTTATTTTTTTTTTTTTCGTTGTTTTCATTTTTAAAGGCTGCCAACTCGATGCGGAAACTTGACGGCAATACATATACGACACACACACACACATACACATGCATATGTATATGTAGAGAGACTGCCGCATTGTTTGTTATTTATTTTTGTCATTAAAGCTCTTCATTGTTTATATATCGTGTTTAAATGTCATTCTTTTAACCCCCCCGCCCCCCACTACCACTGCAGCCCCTGCAGCACTTTGTGCTTTGCTACCCGCACAACAAGCTGGCAACGCTGGCAACAGTCAAAGGCTTTATGACAAATGCAGTCAGTGCGCTCTGCTCTCTGCCTCTGCTCTCTGCCTCTGCTCTCTGCCTCTGCTCTCTGCCTCTACCTCTGCTCTCTGCCTCTACCTCTGCTCCCTGCCACTGTTCTCTGCCTCTGCTCTCTGCCTCTGCTCTCTGCCTCTGCTCTCTGCCTCTGCCTCTCTGCCTCTCTGCCTCTGCCTCTCTGCCTCTGCTCTCTGCCTTCGCTCTCTGCTTCTGCCTCTGCTCTCTGCCTCTGCTCTCTGCCTCTGTCTCTGCTTCTGCCTCTGTCTCAGCCTCTGCGTAATTTCATTTTATTTAAAATAAAATATCAACTTTTTTTTCTCTTTCGAATAAAACAAAAAAAAAACAAAATAATTTCAGCAGAGAGTAATAAAAAAAAAAAAAATCAAAATAAATTAATAAAAAAAAAAACAAAACTAAAAATAAATAAAACAAATTGTCAGCGGCATGCCAAAGATTTTTGATAAGTTGCAGAGGCAAACATTTTATTTTTGTTTTTTTTTTTCGCTCTACCAAAACTTAATTTGCTTTCGATTCTTTCTATATATGTATGTTATATAGCTTTAAGATTTTAATGCAAAGTTCCAGCATATATTTGGTATAATTTAACTAAAATTGACTGTTATCGATAATATATCGATATATCGTTTATCGAGAATCTACACGTTATTTGACTATCGATAATTTATCGATTTGGTATTATTGATAACATGTCTTCAACACATTTCACACATTGTTGCTGACTGTCTCATTATTCATAATCATAATGACTATCGATAACATATCGATGTAATGTTATATGCATAGTTGTACCATATGCATTAAAATGTGTTTGCATTTATTTTCACATCATTTGAATAAAATTGTGTGTTATCGATAAATATATGGCAATATTTTTATCGATAATAATTATTATCGACTATCGATAATATATCGATTTGATGTTAATAATAATTTATAGCATAGACATTGCAAATTGTTGCAGTCTGGCGCATTATTGATAACATAATTAATATTTGTCTATCGATAACATATCGATTTTAGATGACATATGTACATAAATTTACGATTTTTATTAAACTTTTACTGCATATAATTTGCACATAATTTAATTAAAATTTACAGTTATCGATAATATATCGATAATTTTTTTTTTTTATCGATATTATTTATCGATGATATGTATTTAAGACTCACCTGCATTTTCATAGGATCCGTATTCACTTGACACATATATTTGCCAGCATCCTCCATTTTAACGCTACGTATATTCAATGTCCAAGTATTGTA
>JBAMBR010006194.1:15000-38270 GCA_037044475.1 Zaprionus obscuricornis | reverse complement strand
GGCGTATGGCAACAACAGGGTCACAGAAGAAGATAATGAGTCAAGTATTTTCTGAGGAAATTGAAAGTAGCGACAGAATAATATAATGAAAAACCTCTAAAAATGAATTTTATATTGCAAACGATTGAAAAGTGATATTCAAATAGTTAGAGAAGATCGCAGAGTATTCAAAGTGCTCGGTACTAGGTCCAAATCTGTAAATAAGCTAACTAATATATGCAGATGAGGACGACATGCCACTAGACTAAACCCTCTCAGCATATTCTGCTGGCTTATTCCGCAAGTTCACAGAGTACAGTGGAACATGCTCACTGACTCACTGATTAGATAGATTCAGTCACTGTTAGTACTGACTAGTTATGTTCCAGCGGTATCTTAATAAGAGGTTAATTAAAGGTTAGGGTTTAATTAAAGGAATATTCTTGGTTGTTACCAACATTACAAGACTTACTCTGCGCCAATAAAGACGCGGCCATATTTAAATTGGATGCAGAGGCTGTTGAACTTGACGGCCCGCCGCTGCCCACAAAGTAGTTACTATTGTTGTTGTTGTTGTTGTTGTTGTTGTGGCTGTTAGTGCGAGTGCTGCCGTTGGCTCCTTTGGAGGCCACATAAGCAGCAAGGCTCATCAGCTCATTGGTGCTAAGGCTGTTTAGATAGTTGCCGGCGCCTGTGCTTAAATAGGAGCTAGCAGAGCTGAGGCCAACGGCGTTGCCATCTATGGCGCCGTTGCCACTGCTAGCAGGGTCGTTGGCGTTGCCCACGGCGGCGGCAGCTGCGGGGTTACGACATAGAAAAGCAAACCGAAACAAAACCAAGTAAAAAACAAAAAAAAAAAAAAAAAAAACCAAACAAAAAACCAAAAACGCAAAACGCAACGAAAGAGAAAAGCAATAACAACAAAAGAGAAGAGAACAACAAATAGGAATAAAGAAGAGAAGATTAGAATACAAGATAAAAGAAGAAGAAGAAAAATAGAAGAACAGAACAGAAGTGAAAAGAAGAGAAGAGAAGAGAAGAACACAGCATCATTAGTTAGAATTTGTTGATTTCGTTTTATAAATAAAAAGGATAAAAAATGAAAAAGGATTTTTGTTCAGTAAAAAAAAATAAATCTGAACATTATGCTGTTCATAAAAATAGTAATGCTCACCGAAAATGAAGAAGAAAACAAAAGAAACCCAAGATATCTTCGGTCTCCCGAAGATTTCAAATACCTAAAATTTAAACCCGAAAAAGTACAAAAACTTAATTTAGAGCCGATTATTACATTACTACAATGACAATATAATGGTAATACTAGTGAGCAGACATTATACGAACAATTATTTCTATGATAGTTATATAATTATATATAATGTAGCGGTCCAAGTGCCATGATAATAGCTTTGAATTTTAGAGCCTAGTTTAGGCTAAAAAAAGATAAATGCAGAATATAATTTGAACTTGGCTGCTGAAGCTGATGCTGATCATGAATATAGGTTTAGGGTTTATCACTTCTAGCCCCAAAATTTAATAATTTAATATTATTTCCTAATATTACATTAATGAATAGGAAAATGAATAGGAAAAAAAAATAAAATAAACTTTCAGGATAAAGACAATATTATTTTTCGTAAGCACAAAAGGCTTGGCTGCCGAAGCTGATGCTGATCATGAATACATATGAATATAGGTTTAGGGTTTTGCCACTTCTAGTCCCAAATTTAATAATTTAATATTATTCCCTAATATTATAATAATAATAAAAAAAAATCATTGCTTCAATGGATAGAAAAAAGAAATAAAATGAAAAAAATTAAAGGATAAAAGATGCGACTATTTTTGCGTGAAGCACGAAAAGGATGTGTGTGTGTGTGTGAGTGTGCAGTACATATATATACATATATATATATATATATATATATTTTGATAATAATCTAATAAAACTTACACGTCGTCAATTTCTTTGGCATGTTGTTTAAACTTTTATCAACGGGAACTTTTGTTGTTATTGTTGTTGGCAATGCTGTAAATTTGCCACTTGTTGTTTTTGTTATATGCGTTACGATTGTGTTCCTCAGTGCTGCTATATTATTATTATTATTATTATTGTTGCTGTTGCTGTTGTTGTTTTTGTTGCTGTTGTTGTTGATGTTACTTATGGTATTGTTGTTGCTGTTGGTATTGATATTGATATTGATATTGTTGCTATTATTGTTGTTGATATTATTGATACTATTGCTTGGACTATTGTTGTTACTTAGCAGCAATGATGTCGGCTTGTTATTGTTATTTACATTAAATTTAATGTAGTTGTTGTTGCTACTTATATTGTTGTTATTGTTGTTGTTGTTATTATTATTATACAATTTAATAAATGTTTCGGTGCTATTACTACTACTGCTTGCCACTATCCTTGGCTGTGACTGCGGCTGTTTTATACTATTGATCCCAACGCCACTTCGTATATTCTGTGCGTAACTAACTGCTGTGTTCAGGTCACGTCCTCCTCCTGTAATATGAAAATAAAAAAATAAATAAATAATAAAAAAAAAGCCAATTAGAATGTCAATTTATTATTGTGTATATTGTATAGTATTCACTGCTGACAGACCTATTTTTATTCAACACAAACACAAAATGTTAAAGAAGTTTCTGCAAGTTTTAGCCAGCATTTTCTACATACAAGTATATATAATTGGTCAAACCTTCAACGAAACCAAAGTTTTAAAATTTTTTTTTAAATTTTTCAGTCTTTTGCATTTATAAAACAAAAAAATAAATAAAATAAAAATTTGAAAAAGTCAACAATTTATAGTTCACATAGACATTAATATTATTAAGAAGAGCGCCTGCAAAAATTTGAGCCAAACATTTGTATCTTCCGCCTTAAGTGCAACTTTAAATGTACATAGGAAATACACTACACTCTATGTTATTATACTGCTATATATACATATGTATGTCTCTGCTGATAGCTGAATACATAGACATCTAAGATCGAGCATTAGCTTAAAATATACATGCAAGACATATGTCAAATCGATTTATTTCTCTATTGCCTTCTCAATTGCCACGCCCAAGATATGCCTCGTATCTATACGAAAGGACCCTCTACTATTCGCCCTATCTACACTCGTCACCCCGCTATCCCCACTCTCACCCCACTTTATTGCAGTTAATGTTGTTTCAGCTGCTTAGTTGCATTTCTGTTTGTCGCATGGACAGATAAGTCTCTCTGCTCTGTAAGTAACTCTAAGTCCATCTCTCTTACCCCACCTACCTCTCGCGAGCGATATGACGTATGTATATGCAGATGTACATACATGCATACATATGTATATAATAAGTACATAATTAGCAAATGCCAGTAAAGTTTTGTTGTATGTATGCGTATATGCAATTATGCAAGTACATGCATTAACATAACATAGATGGCAAGGAGCAAACGTAGGGGTAGGGGTAGGGGTAAGCAAAGGAGGGGTAAGCAAAGAAAGGGACAGAAGCCACATTCACCTGCCGTCCTTCGATATGCTGCAGGGATATGTATGTACCTCGAAGTGGATTGAGGGAAGCTGAATACATGTATACATATGTATAGGTAAAGTAGTGTCGGGCAGGGTTGGGGGAGGAGAGGAGAAAGGGATGCTAGGTTTACAATGGGTATGGTTTCAAAACAACCCCCAGATGTCAAGTGGATCGCCTCGTTGTACACGTCATGTCGATGTGCCATGCACTATCGTTGATAAACAAACAACGAAACAAAATTGTCTTTAATACGCCGATGATTTTATACGCTTGAAATGATTGAAATGAAAAATTCGTTTTTATAAATCTTTATCTTTATCGTAATTCATTTATCTTTACTATCCTTATTATCCCAAAAATCTTTAGATTTCAGATCAATATTATAATATTTGCACTTGGAATATCCATTGAGTTTGTAATATCAGAACGTGTAAGCGAAAACCAAAAGATGCTTTATTCTATTATTAACATTACATGACGAGATATGATAATAAATTGATTTCTTGCCGCTATTGCTGTTGCCGTCTTGTCTTGTGTGTATTTGAAATTGATTGTTCCTCCTTAATGCTTAAAATGCTGGCAATGATTAGACTAAAATCTGACAACTGACAAAATGACCTTGGTATTATAATATAGTTAATAAATCTGTACTAAGAATATTATAATTATTTAAAAGAAATTATTTAAAAACTTACCAGGCACTTCTATTTGATCTGGATCTTCGTCATCATCAAAATCGGAACCAGAATCATCATCATCATCAAAATCGTCTTCGTCATCAGCATCTAAAAACGTTTTCCGCTTTTTTGACGTCTGTAAACGTATAAAAAAAAGAAAAATAAAAAACAAATTAACATGTGCGGAAAATAATAACATTTTTACTTATAATTATCGTACAAATATCTAGAAGTCAATATATGTTAAGAATATATGTTATGTTAAGAAAAAAAAAAAAAAACATTTTATAAAATTCGTCAAGTCAATGTAATTTGATTTACGTTAGCATAACATTAATTTATTATGTTACGGTAAAATAACAGAGCGCGCCACTGTTAAGTGATAAAATGTCAAGCATCGCTGTTAAAAGTGCGAAACACATGTTGTGAAAAAGTCAATATCTCTTACAACTTTAAAGTGGTGGAAAAGCTTTTGAAAATGAATTTAAGAGTTTACATTGCATTTTAAACTTGTTCAATTTCACTCTATTATATTTTTCCATTAAAATTATTTATGGTAAAATAATATTTTAACTTATTGACACAAAAACACTTTCTATATAAAAACAAAAAACAAAAACATGTTTTAATTCAACACACACTTTTACAAAATAAGCCAAACGATAAATTAAAAAAAAAAAAAAATACCGCAACATAAAATGTTGGTTAATTTAAGAGTTTTTAAATTTTGGCCACAAAATCTGGTCACTGACGACATGGTGTATTGGCGGCGGCACATTCACGAAACGGGGAATAAACACAATAAAAAAAAAAAAAAACCGACACAATAACAAAAAAATGTAGCACAGTTTTTAGCGGTCACACAGAGAGAGAAAGAGAAAGAGAGAAAGGGATGCTGCTCGTCGAAAAGAGAGAGCATAAAAAGAGAGCAACATTCGCACAGCTGAGCAAAATAAAAATAGAAAAAGAAAAAGAAAAAAAACAGCCGAAAAATATAATAAAACGTAGAAATACTTTGAGTCAATCGTTAGACAGAATCGTGAGCTGGGTCAACTAAGGTCAGTTCAGTTCCGTTGGAGGTCGGTTCAGGGCAGAGTTAAACACTAAACACACTTTCCACTGCTTGTACACTGCTGCAACTGATTGTCGTTCGTTTAGTTTGCTGACTCTTATGCTGCAATTGCGACTGTTCTTGTGCTCGTGTTGGAGGCAACTACGCCGTGCTGTTCTGTTCTCTGCTTACTCTCGGGTCGTGTTGTGTGTCTCTGGCCGGGCCCTGGCCCGGCCCCGTTACCGAAATTTCATAGCACAAGCACAAGAGTGCTTGCAGTTTTTGGCGGCGACATGTGCACAACCCAATCCCAAAAACCCAAAGCTCTAACTCCATCCACCATCCATGTCTATCCTATTTCTATTCTATTCCACAGTCTCTACCCCCCTGGTAACCAACCCTCTTGATTATCGTAACTTTAAACACCCCATTTAAATATAAATTGTACGCAAAGGCGGTTGGCAGGATAGCGACGGGAATGAAATGGGGGGGGAGGAGGAGGAGGTGGTGTTGGTTGGCTTGTGAGTGGGCCCTGTAAGTGGTTGGGCCAACGTTAAACGGTCAGGAGCGGGCAACCACCACTTGAATACCAACTGGCATATTCAACTGGCACCGACCTGGCACCTTGGTTTAAACTTCGTTAATATGCGATTTATAATCCAATTGAAATTAACTTATGAGAATTACTTGGAAAATATTTAAGATATACAACTATATGGAATCTAAACTCTGCGAAGAAAGTGCTGCTATACAAATATACTTGAAGTAAAAATATGTTAACTGTTTCCGCTTTTTCATAAAAAAAAAAATAGCGGGAATAGGACAAATTTATTTATTTTGTACTTTCCTTGCCTTGACAAACAAAATCCTGACCCTGAATATTGTAAGCTTTCGAGATGGACTGGAGGAGTATGTTATGACGAGCGCATAGAGTTATGTTATTTATAAAAATATGATACATATACAAATGTTCAATTTACATAAACAAATTATTGAGGATGATCAGTATTTTCCATATGTACATTTTAAAATGTATAAACAAATATTATTAGATATATACATATAATCAATATATTAATTTATACACCAAAGTACAACAGTGAGATCAACTCCAACATTTCCTAGTTGTCGTGACTTATTATAAATCAATCATATAAATCATATTATATAACTTTGTTACATAGTGAATTCAAAAGATAAATAGTAATAGAGTTATGATATTAGAATACTCTCATACAGATATAACTAATTAGTCCCACTGTGAAGCATGCGTATTTCGAGAAAGGGTTGAATATTGTATTCTACCTTATGCACACACATACACACTCTTACGCACATACTCAAACACATTTGCATACACTTTCACACACATACACACACATTGAATGTTTGACATACAGAGATACCGAACACTACGAACTACGAACCACGAGAGCAGAACTGAACGGAACAGAGAAGCACACAAACTAGGTGTAGAATATACAGAGGGCCTGCGCCAATTTCTAGTGAACTAACCCTTCACTCACCTTCACCCCCCTCTGATAAACCAAGAGTGAGCGGGCCATAGCTATCCAAACTACCCCACCGACTCTAAAACAAAAGGATTTTGACTGTTTAACTAACAGAGCAGTGAGCCTATAAATGTTGTTGTATGTGTGTAGAGAAGAGATGGTAGAGTGAGCATAGGGAAGGGGTGCCAGCCAGCTCGTATTCCGTATGATGAGAGGACCTGATATTGGGGTTGGGGGATAAATGAGAGGACCACGCATGTACAGCGGCAATTAGAGCAAGATAGCAAGAAACAGCGTCGAGTGGGTTGACTATGTAGTTAACTGGTTGCCTGGTTGGTTCGTTGACTGGCGCCGAGCATAAGTTTGCTGCAAGGTTCCCCCATCTCTTCCCCTTCATTCCTTTGAACATGCCCACGGATAGAGATAAATCAATGACGCAAACTTGGAACTTTTGAGAACCCGCAGGCACATAAGCATATATACTACCATATATACATACATACATATGTATGTATGCAAAGAGGCAGCAGCAGCAGACGAGCAAATGTGCCAAATGTTTCAAAGCTACCATCACCCATCATCTAACCCTTTGCCTACTCCAACACCACCACCATCATTACCACCACCCTTACCATAAACATATCCTATCCGTAATGAAAGCTTTAGCTTAGTTATACCTATGAATTCAATAAGCATAATACTGTAGACTAAGAATTGAGAGAATAATAATATAATTGAAATTTAAAATATTAAGCAAATAGAATTCCAATTTATGTTTTTCCAATATTTTAATATATGAATTCGATGTGTATTAAGTTTATATCTTATATTAATTTATAATTTAAACAGAATTTAAAACTTTAAAGTTTAATAATTTAATGAATCGAAGAGCTTCAAAGTGTTTCCAAGGCATAGAGTACAGATTATAAGATTAAGAATCCATAATTTACATTAATTAACTGACAAATTTCCCGAATTCGGCATAAAAGTTTATGTAAAACATCAGAGTTATCTAGTAGATTTGGTCTCAATTCTCTAGTATATACGACTCTCTCTATTACTCTCTCTCTCTCTCTCTCTTCTCTCAAAAAGCTTCTAGTCATACTCTAAAAAAGAACAAGGTATATTTCGTTTATTTAAATGTATGTAACAGGCAGAAAATAGAAGCAGTAGAAGGAGGATCTATAAATTATTTATTCTTGCTCAGTAATAATAGCCACGATTTGGGCAAATTCGCATAAATGCGTCGGTTTTCTAAACTAAACTGTACAAGCAAGAAGCACCAATTTTTAAAGTATGGACATTAAAATGACATCAATGCCCAACATTCCTGGAGAATTGGGATCGATTAATTATGAAACAAAAACCATTTAAAACGAATAAAACAGCTTGTGTTTACGAGACGAAGTGGACAAAATGCGGTGGGAGAAGTATGCAAAGAAATGTAAGCTCTGTTTCACTATGTTATGCACATACATATGTATATATATATATATATATATATATATAATATAAATGTGTTTATTCTTGAAAAAATGTCGTTTTAATTGTTGGCTCATACATATTTTTCTTCATTCTAGTAGAATAACGTTAAAATGTACAATATAAACAAATGTTTTAAAATATATATAAACATTCTTTTACATCCTTGCATATCAAATATTTATTTTTAATATAATATGATAATACAGGGTATATTACTGCCGTGTATGTGAGACTGTTTGTTTTTACTGAACTTGTGACACATAAAATAAAACCAAAAACCAATGACACGGCAAACAAAATAAATGCTTAACATTTTGCACACAAAAACAAGCGTTTTACTCCCTTGTCTGTATGTGTATTATGTATGTATGTATAGTGTGTCTATGTGTGTGTGTGTGTGTGTGTAAAGGAAATACATCAACATGTTGTTGTTTTTTGCCAGAAACTGTAGAAAACAAGTAAGAAAAAGTACAATGAAATGCACTCAACTATATGCTACCCTGTATTAATCTGCATAAAACATAAGTATCCGTTACACAGTAAAATATTAAAAATGATAAAAAATATAAAAGCATGAAACTACGCTTCATTACATTACACCAATTAAATAATTTGCATAAATTGAAAATATCCTGTATAACAATGTGTATAGGGTATTAATCTATATGGATATAATATGGAGGAAGAGGAAGTTTTACTTAAGGGTTGTAAAATGCAACTGACACGAAAAAATAAGAAAAACAAATACTGCCGCATAAATTTAAAGGCAGAGTAAAAACTACAAAGCTGCAGTCAAGCGTGCTCGACTGTAAGATACCCAGTATCCACCAAAGTATAACAAAACAAACAAATAATTCTTAACTTCACTATGTAACATAAAAATAACATAACTTCTCTATGTTTATTATCCAATCTGGATCAGTTTGTCGAACTTTAGTCTACATTATTCCCGAAAAATTCAAGATATTTGTATGGGGATTATTATACCCTTGCAGAGGGTATATTAATTTTGGCAAGGAGTATTTAAAGGCCACAAAGTATATATATTCTTGATCAACACTAACAACAAATGCATGTCTATCCGCATGTTTCAATGAGACTCCCAATTTAATATATGTATCAGCACCGTGCGATTCGGACACGATATTGTTCATATATATCTTCTATGCTGTAGGAACGATCGATCTAAAATAGAGTTTTGTATGTACAAACTTTGTGTGTTAAGCAATCTACTTAAAAGTATTAACACTTTGCCCGTGTTCATTGAAAATATTCGATTAATTAAGATCGACTGTTGATAGGATGCTGCTTAAGATACGCTTGATAACATAAGAAAAAAACAAAGAAACCAATTTTACCTTTCTCAACAAACGCATAGAAATATATTTGAAAATCGTTATATCTGTCTTTATTTAGTGAATTCTACTCAGAAGTATATTTAAATATTTAACAATAATTATTTATAAAATTCATTGCAAACCACACCAAATAAATGTTTCATAAATATGGATATATATATATATATATAAACATAATATACAAATATATAGCGTACATATGAAGAATGGAACGATATACATAGAAAAATATAAATATAAATATAAGTGAGAAATGCTAAGAAAAAATCTTCAAAATGTATTGAAATATCTATAAATCGTGTGGAAAGAGAAAATGAGTGCGAGGGAGATTACTATGGCAACGGTCGCATGGCCTTAACCCTAACCTAGCACAAATTTCTTAACATTAATTTTGTTTGTTGTGTTATGAAATTGAATGGTTAGGAAGAACTACAAGTGGGAGAAATGGCGGGATTGGAGTAACAACTTTTTTTTTTGCTTATAGTAGATGAATTGTATGTTAAATCAACAAGCGAAGGAGATATAAACATAAATAGAAACACAACGCGGAAATATGTAAACAAACAATGAAATTGTGAATTGTGTCGTCGTTGCTTGCTTCCACGGCGCACAGTCTAGCAAATCTGAATGGACAATTGAACTTCCACTCTCGTTCTCACTCATTCTCCCACTCATTCACTTATCTACCATTCTCTTTCCTCTTCTGTTCTCGTCAGGTCTCTAGTCACATTGAAATGTTTTTGTTTTTGCTTTGGGGTTATTTTTTTTATATGTAATTTTTTTTTGTGGCTCCACCATGTGCTGAGCACGATGTGAGTGGGAGCGAGATGGTTAGAGTATGCACGCTCAGCTGCTGACTCGGAAGACGAGACATGCCAAGGGGCAAATAGTCGGCCATTGGCCATTGATATTTGGCCATCAAATGTGACAAAGAAAATTCAAAAGAAATGATTTGCCCAATAAATAAAATGGAAGCAAAAAACAGGCGAACTTGTAAAATTACAATATAATAAATTTAGCTAAGTCTTACCATTTTGTACTATTTGTTCTTGATGTTATTGTAACACGATTTCTAGATGTTCTTCTTGGTCTTGTTTGCGACGAAATAGTTGCTGTTTCTGCTGCTGCTACTGCTGATGCCAGGCCGGAAGATGAAGGACAAAGAACGCGCGCGCTTAGCAAAAAAGGCAGGCAGGCGGCAAGCAGGTCAGTACATTTGATGACGACGAGCTAGCATCCGTCGCGCTACAAATGAAGTCTTTGAGTCACCGGCTCAAACCAACACAGTTCAAGCGGTCGATCACGGTGTCGAACGCCAGCACAAGCATAGGTAACGTTGTAAAAGAGCCTAGTGAGAAAATCCACGTTTACCTGTACTTTAAATTAGGCAGCATATATGATATGAACTGGGCTCTGGCCTTAGCTATGCGCGCTTTCGTAGTAAATATGAGTCTGGAGCCTAACACGCGTTCGTTAGTTCGATCTTTATTTTTCCACAGTGGTCGATGTTGTTTGTTTTAACTATTTTACACAGGCATTTCTATTGGATAAGCACCTTTATTATTGTAAATTGCTATTAGATTTCTATTAAATTTGGGCTATTTTCAATTGTAAATAGGGCTGCTAAGTTCACAGTCACGCACACGCACAATAACAACAAAAAAGAGGAAGGAAACAAAAAATTCACAAGCCGAAAACACACGTAACATACGTTCACAGCGCACGTCGCACGCTAATAAAGTAAAATTTATCGATATATATGCCAATGTTGATTTTGTCGAGAAAAAAATACTAACTTGGTATTTGCAAAAATTTAAAAAAAAAAATACCCTAAAATATACCAGTTGTTCTTTTTTTGTACATCATAACTTGAAGTTTTAAATTTATGGTGAATATATTTTATATAAAAAATTAAAATATTTTTATTTTTATGTGCTCTGCATTTTTTTTTTGCTAACAATAGATATCATTTCAAATGTAATTATATCTAGAAAATTATCGATATAAGGTCAGACCGCCTTTTTGTAATTTATTTTGCAGTGTTGGTAATTCATCTACTTTATTCTATTTCTAAAGTTAAATTGCGTTAAAAAAAATATATATATAAATTACAATTTGTTAGAAATCTGGCTATATACAAAATATAATTTTATTAATTTTTTCCATTTGTTTATACTTAAATAAATCGATACATAATTGTCTATAAATTTTATCATCGCTAATAAAAGTATTGCGATGTATTATAAAACAGAAACATATCGATATACGCTCAATACCCTAGTTCAGCAATTGAGCGAACATCGACACAACTCAAGTAGCTCGTAAACATACTAAGGTATTGCTCAAAAAAAAAGTAGTTAGTGTTTTCGGGTCTTATCGCCAAAATGTGCGCGCCAATGATTTATAGAGCAAGAGCGTTCGTTCAATAAGCCACAATTCAAAAGACGCTCGCACAAAAATCAATTTGCAATATTCGCGCTGCCGCTGCTCTACCTACAACCAGAAAATCATCGCGCCGCCGTCATAAAATACACAGAACGCACAGAAAAAAAAGTTTACAAGCTCAACGAAAAATCGATCTCTATACGTTAATAAAACGTTTTGTGGAAATATTAATTACATATTATAAGTAGTGTTTTATTTATTTATTTTTTTTTGTTACAACTTGTAAAAGCTCAGTGCATAAATCGCGTCCACGCCGCCGGGTGTGAGGAGTGAGAAGGGAGAAGAGAGAAGTGAATACATACATATGTATGCACATTGATTTAAATAAAAATTGCAAATATTAATGAACTTGTTCTTGATACACGAAAGCCAAGAAAGCCAAAAGCATTGAAATAATTGTGTATAAAAATAAATCTAACAAATCGGCTCCGCAGTCGCCACAGCTAGCAACAAGAGAGAGAGAGCAGCAATATTTTGGCAGATGAGAGCAAAATCAGAACATCACTTGAGCATTCGCCCATAAGGTCCCCCACCCCCACTAACTCCCAGCCCAGCTCAATCATCAGCTCATACACTTCGGGCGTCATCGATATATTCACATAGACGTTTTGTTTACGCGACGTGCAGGCAAACACCGATAACGACACACCCTGTGTTCAAAAAGAGAAGAGGCCTGCGCCTGTTTTTCCGTACTCCTGCCCCCAGCTGAACTACGCCCCACAGCCTAAAAAGTTGCGTGAGCTTGTGCCTATTTGTCTGGCGTCTTATTGTCCGCAATAACAACCACACACGACAACACAACAAAAAACACCCAGTAAAAACAACAACACAAACAACAACGATTATTGACCGGGGACCACTCCTGCAGTGAGAACAGCAAAACACGCCATTGCCATTGCCTCTTCCTTGTTTTTGACAGCTGCCATTAGTGTTTTATGTGACCAACAGCAGCATGGTAAGTAAGACAGATAGAGTGAGATCGAAGGATAAAAGATATAGCTGTAGAGGAGGAGAGGGAATGAGAGTAAAAGTGAGAGAGAAAGAGAGTAGAGAAATGTGGGCGAGAGCTTTTCTAACGGACTTGCACCTGCACCTGCTTGTATTCTATTAACATTCCGCTCATTCCGCTCTTCGCCTTTGCCATTCGTTCATTTGCTCAACGCACAAGGCCGTCGCCGCTGACAGCACCGCCGACCAATTAGTATATCGACGCTTTTCCGTGAAAGTATCGTTTGTCACTTCTATATATCAAAATTAACGTTTTAATTCAAAACTATTGGGGGAAAAACTTATTTTTCACAACCCTGCAAAATAATCCTATAAATGAAAATGCAAATGATAATAATTAAATTCAATTTATATTTACATATATTTAAATTAGAATTTTGTCAATTGTAACCGAATATTATTGTTTGCAATTCAACAATTTTTGTTTTTTTTTTGCCTATTGTCTGTCTGTTGTATGTTCTACAAGCTGAATAAAATGTATACATTTTTTTTCCATTTTATAAATGTAAATATAGCATGTTAATCACACATATAGTTCGCATGTTTATATTACAAAAAAAAAACAAAAAAAAAAAAAAATGCAGTGTTAGTCAGTAATTAAGTCTTACCGTGGGACACATTTGAATTAGCAACAATAACGACAATACTAAAAGTACTCAATTTAATCACTTGCACGAAGTTATTTTAATCGATAATTAAAGCTTATGGGGGATAACTAACTATACTTGTGTGTGCGATGGATGATTGCGATATGTATATTTTGTTGTTTTCTGTCTGTTGTTGTTGTTGTTGTTGTAGTTATTATTGTTATTGTCAAAATGTTGCTTACGCTTTATTTGTGGGTATAATTAACGTAGCTTGAATGTGTACGCGTTGCTGCTGCTTATCTAGTCACAAACGTAATGTACATATGTATGTGTGTGAATATGTTTGCACAACCTAGTGCGATAAAGGCGGAAGGCGTCCTCTTCTACTCGGTAACATAGCTAGCGCGTGACAAGCACGACAATAATAAAAATGGTCAGTACTAGCCAGCAGCAGCAGCAGCAGCAATAGCACTCAAAATAACCCACAAGTCACAAGTAGTCACCTGTTAACCCCAGAAAGGAATGTCCAATAACGCAAGTGTAACTCATATTTATATTGTAACTATTGGTATATTCATGTTGACCTGCTCTTTGTAACGCAAAAGAAATTAGGCTTGCCAGACGACCCCATGAAATATATATGTACATTCTTGATCAGCATAAACATGAAAAGTAAACTAATAATGCAGCTATAAAGCAATCTAAATAAAGCTGTATAAATTCATAGATATTTTTTTTTATTATCATAAACTATATATAATGCAAAATGAGCCATATCAGACTAATAAAATATATAGATATGGGAATGATCGTTGAAAAGTAGAGTTGAGTGCAGGGTATAAAATCTTCGGCGTGCCAGTAGATAATTTCTCTTTCTGATTTTTACTCTTTTTATTAGTCATAAAAATGCCGTAGAGGTGGGCAATAGTCAATCTATCGCCAGCCTCGATATTTTAGCTTATTTGTTAATTAGAATATAAATAATAGTATAACATAACACAATAAAAACCTATGTTAACTTTAGAAAATTTATATTTTTAAACAAAAAATTCAAGGTAAAAATTGAAAATAACGAACTTTGTGTCATACCCGGTAAGCAGTACCCTGGTAAAAAGGGTATAATGACATTGTGACACCAGCAAATGTGTGTAACGCCCAGTAGGAGGTGTTACATGTTTGTTGACATAATTAGTCAAAAATTAAAGTAGGCTAATAACTTTCAAGGACCTTTTTATTATAGACAGTCTGTCTGGCAGTGATAAATATCATTTTCTACACTCTGATCGATAATGAACAATAATGTCGATTGCTGGAATATCTATGTATCTATGTATTTTTTTCGATACTATTGATAAATATATAAGAAACAATTTTTTTTTTTATTTTATTTAATTGTTAATTACCAATAGTAATTATAATTATTTCCACTACTATCGAAAACATCGCTGAACGTCAGTATCAATGACTGCAGCTTTATGTGTATGTGTGTGTGTGTGTGTGTGTGTGTGTGTGTGTGTGTGTGTGTGTGTCAATGCAAAGATACTCACGATGTATGCACATGTAGCCGGCATTTTAACACCAATCCATGCAAAAACGAATCAAGAGACTACGAAACCGACAACCGACCCGACGCTTTGTAATCAGTAAGCAACAGTCGCTGTTAGCAGAGACAGAGGCACAAGCATAAGCACAGGCACAGCATTCTATTGTTCTTTGATAACACTTACACACAAATGAATTCAATTTATTACTATTATTGCGGCTCACAAATACATGCAAGTGCAAAGTAAATATGTGTGTAAAGTACATGAACAATAAGCCCGCAGTGAGTAGTGCTGTTTGCCCAAACAGATACAGTATGTAGTACGTACGCACTAAACAGCTCTACTGACGTTTCGTCTCTCTCACTTTGGTAGCCAATCAGCATTTTGTGGTGCTCTCTCTCTTTACCTATGGCTCATTTCTCAGTGTAACGGCTGCCTTCGAAGTTCAAGCTTCGAAGCTCCGCAGCAAAAAAAAAAAAATAAAAACAAATAAAATAAAATAAAAACGAACGAAGCTAATATAAATCTAAACGAAGACGAAATCGCGAAAAGTTAACGATACAACGAGAAAACAGGCAATGCATTGTTAACAACAATACATAATAAACAATAACAGTGCTTGGGTGGGTAAAAAAAAAAAAAAAAAAAAATTAAAGTTCAAAAAAGAATCATAAGATCGTATAATCAAAAATCTCGCACGGGGTCGTTGAAATCGTCATGTGTACTCACACACACGTACATGTACACTCATTGATAACTAATTAGAAACACGTAGTGAGGTTATACATTTCATTTTCATTTATTATTATTATTATTTTTTAATTTTTTTTATTATTATTATTATTTTTATTTTTTTATTTTTTGAATATTCACTTATTATGAATCAACAATATTGATAAAAAAAAAAAATTGTGTGTTCATTTCAAAAGATGTGTCAAACGAAATAATAAAGACATTAGAACAACATTTAATAAATTTTGTATAAAACTTTGAGTAAGACACAATTTTAATATTTTCTGATATTTTCTAACGAATATTTATCACAATTCATTTCGTGATTAGAATATATTGGAGCTTAAGCATATACTATTTGCACTTTACATTACTCTACACTATACCGTCTGGCAATCATATTCTTAATTAGTTTTAAAATCTGTGTTCAAGTCTAAATGCCTGTTGAACGTACATATATGTATGTACTTCTCTAGTTAAAACTATCTTAATGTTTCTAGTACAACATTTATTTTATTTCTTTTGATCTTTGATATTAGAATAAATACGAGGAATACGAGGTGAATTTGATGCCACTAACTAGCAGAGTCTAGAGTGACGAGAGAGAGCTCAACATTGTGCAAATCATGAGTACAATGTTTTAGACTTTTCTTATAAAAAAAAAAAACAAATATATCAAAATAATAATACTTTGCACTCTTCTTTTTTTTACTGTCTAAATAACGTGTAAAAATATATGTAGCTATATATGCTATATACTAGACGCTGTTTATGATCAGTTAGGCTAACGAGCGCTTCTCATTTAATTGTGTCTATCCTCCGTGTGGTTCATTATAATTTCTGTTGCGAGGTCGAACTCCATAAATGTAATCAATGAAATCAGTCAGACCTCATAAAGTATGTGTATAAACATATATATTCTTGATCGGCATCAATGACCGAGTGTGCAAGGGTATGAAATTTTCAGCATACCGATAACTTAGTGTTTTTTTTTTTTTTTTCGTGAAACTCGAGTGCAAAAACCAAAAAAACAATAGGCAGCAATAAACGAAAATAACAATAGCAATAACTAAAACTATAACAAAAACAATTTAGAAAGCGATAGTCGACTCTGCCCCATAGTAAAATACCCAATACCCACCCAGATACTATGGAAATTTTTTCATCGATAGAATTGAATGCTAAAAATTTCCTTTGACAAACAACCGTAATATAATTAATTTCTTAAAGTCAAAAATATACATATGTATGTATAGACTTTATATGATAGGAGATGTCTCCTAGAAATCAAAAAATCATAATACCCTCTTAACGTAAAAGTACTGGGTATTAATAACAAAAGCAACAAGCTTGTGGCCTGTACTCAGTGAAGCGGCTCGTTTCGTATGCACTGCACTCAGAGCCAGGTACTCACATACTTTATAATAGTACAAAGTATATATGTACATGTATATATATATATATATATATATATCATACAAACTCATATGTACATTACGTACACGTACATTCATACAGTGTACCTGAAGCGCCCACTTCATTAGCAATCTTAACTAATCTCGCAAACTTGTTATCAGAAATCTTAAATAAATTGTTCAAGGCAACATTTGATAACCGTTCGTCGTTTTTACCTTAAGCTTATTGTTGTCATCGAACAACAAAAAAAAAACAAAAAGAAGGGAAAGAACGTTTTTCTCATGAATCATGCTTTCTAATAGGAAAGTTAATTTTAGCTTTCATGTCTTCGAAATGTAAATTAAAGCAAATCAAAGTCATAGATTCGATTAATCGAAAAACAATTGAAAATAAATGAAATATTTACTAGAATCAATTGATTTCAAATTCCTTCCATTGCTGTCAATTGCTGTTTTCCGTATAAAGGGCAGTAAATTAATAAATAATAATAACTACGAAACGTCCATAAACTTGACTTGAATGGCAATTTATACATATATGTGATACTATAAAAATCTCAATACATGTGTGTAGATATATATATATATATATATATATATATATATATATGTATGTTTTATAAACGAGTATATAAAAGCTGATAATCATATTCGAACTATTAGAATTTAGAATTTTCGAACTTTAATACCTAGAGACTGCCAGTCGTCAGTCTGATGAAATGTATTACAATTTATGTTATACAGAGTAAATTCTTTGTCGTTGCGTTTTTCATTCAGTTAATTGTATTATTAATTCAATTGTTATTGTTATCATTGTTATTGTTATTGTTGTTGTTGTTGTTTTTGTTGTCGGTGTTCTGTTTTGTTGTAATTGCTTTTGTTGTAGGCAATGTACTAAAGCAAAGACTATTGTTATATTTATTGCAAATTACTTTAATATAATATATTTAAAAATACATATACATATATATAATTTTATAAATATATTTATTCATATATATATATATATATATATATATATCATTGTACATAATTGTATACTTAGCTCTTGCTTATCGCAAGTGATTCACTTTCAATACGCCCCTACAACGACTACAACAAAAACAAATCAAGACAACAACAGCAGCAGCAGAAGCAGCAAATCATGAGGAGGACGTTACGTACTAAACAGTTATCTCGGCCGGAACTTGAGTTGACGACCGAGACAAATTTCTGATTCATCCAGACGAAAGTTTAATCTTAAATTCTAATAATAATATATAATATATCTAATAATAATATATTCATGTGCAGTTCCGTTAGCCGATAAATGTAATATTTTTTTTTTAGTTTCGGAAATATGTCAAATTCTGTTTATGTCACAGACAATTTGTATATCTTTGCATAGATATGGTATAATTATGTGCGGTGCAAGTCAAAATATAGTTGCCGGTCAGAATATTTCCACCTCCCCCCGCTTACAACCCCCCCCCCCCACCCCCCTCAAATGACATTCAAAGGCCATGCATCATGGGCATGACCTTCTCAATGTTCGGAGCGAGGTCTATTCCTTCCTCTTTCACAATACTAGTTGGCTATTAGCCAATTCTCACCCGAAAGCGAACAACATGTGTCGCTACAAATCCACTAAGGATGTGACGCTTGGGGGGAGGAGGAAGAGGTGGATAGAGAACGCTCCCCAAAAATGTCGCTAATATAAGGCAATCGCTCGGATATACAGTTTTTATTTATTTTTTTTTTGTGTTCATAATTCACCGGATAGCTGCTAACTCTCTTTAGGGATCGAACATTCAACGGCCACGCCCAAACTACCATGGCGTTAATCATCGGCTTGTACATTATATATTCTTCATATAAATCAAAAGTCCATCAGTCCCTACAGTATTTGCACTCTGGATAATATTTGTTATATTATATACAAGAGTATAAAATCTTTATCATGTTTTTCTTATTCATAGTTATAAGATGTACATATGTATATATATATATATATATATATATATATATATATATATTGTATGTGGGTGTTAAAAAATTAGAAAACTATATGAACAGTTTAACGAAATGGCATTTAAGTGATATGGAACATCGACGTCATCCAAAATACCAATTTATCATAAAATTATAAAATATATTTGGTCACAGAGCTTACTCACTTCGTTGTAGAGCTTCTAATAAATTCTAGTTCCCTCGAACTTGGAAACAAACACTACAATTTAACCTTAAATATATAAATATGAAATGATGTGCAGTTTAATAAAGAAATATTATTTCACTTATTTATTTTTTATGTTTTTTTTCCCCCATCTTCTTCATCTGAATTATAAATAACAAGATAAAACATTTATTTTGGAATTACCGAATATTTCATTCACTTTATAATATTCGATTTATCTCATTCCAAGTTATGTATATGTGTGTATTCTAGATAAAATTGATATACATACATATGTATATTCGAAAGGGTATGTGTGTGTGTGCATGTGCACATAAATTGTCTAGGCGGCGGCTTTTGTGGCAATTTGAATCCAATCGTTGCCATTTGAACTTCTATAATTATTGGGGGCAAATGGTGCTAGACCCATGTAAATTGATATACATTACGTATGCGTATATCTATGTATCTCTCTCACTCACTCAACCTGTGTGCCTGTCAGTGTAATGAAAATGAAGCGCTGTGTCTTTAATTGGTTTTTCACTATAAATATATATATATATATATATATATATATATATATATATACAGCGTTCTTATTATCTTGCACACGTTTGTAGCCGACCAACGCTATTGTATCTGGGATTGCGTACTTCTTGATCATGAGCACATTTGTTATCTTCTGTTATCGCTAGGCTCTCAAGTTATACGAACGCCCTCACAATCTGAGACGAAACGTGCCAATAAGTTTCATATAATCGCCAGTTCAACGATATATATAAATATATATAATATATATATGCTGGGTGTAATTGCTCTCTATATGGGTGTGCATTTGGGTAAGGTTAGCGCTGGGGTTGCTGAGCTATTAAAAACCATAATTGATTGTTCATGACATGCTCAAAAGTAAATGAAAACTGGAAGATTGCAAAAATAAATGGAATTATTGTGTTGTACTGAATGTGAACTCTATATATATATATATATATATATATATATATATTATATACCATATGTGTATTACTTGCTTATAAGTTATAACCCTCATTTAAAGTTTCTGTTGATACATTCATATGTTATATGTAAATATTTATATTAGGTATACAATTTTGCTTCTCTGGAAATCGACTTAATGATAAAATACTCAAAACTAATCCCAGGAGAATAGGGAAGTCCAAATGAATGAATCATAACTTATAGTATATCGTATGTTATGATTCCGATACTACATAGTATAAATAATTTAATATATTTTTATTTCATATCTTAAGACACATGAGAATCTTCAGTGCATGTTTTGACATATATAATATCTGCTTAATCTTTACTTTTTGCGTCAGACTATTGACTGACTGACCGATCGACTGACTCATTAGCTTATCTTACTATATATATATATATATATATATATATATAAATGTTTGTTGCTCTGTTTTGTTTGTTGTCATGTGACCGACGGACAATAAGAAAGATAGAGAGAGATATAGGGAGAGGAATAAAAGAGAAAGAGAGAGTCCTAATTAAGTTTTCTTTTGTTTTCAAATAATTTCAGAAATGACTGCCCCGTCGATGTCACTGACGGTTTCCAATCCAAGAGAATTATCAACAGTAACAGCTAAGGGTAACAGTTGAAGAACCACACGATAACAGCAGCAACAACAACAACGAGGGCAGCAATACCACAAAGTGCGTGCTGTTATAATTAACTAAAACAAAAAAAAAAATAAATAAACGAAAAAAAAAATCAAAAAAAAAATATATCGAAACGAACAAGAAGCGGGGTGACCAAGGGAGTGCAATACGTTTGCTTCTTAGCCTAAGTACACAGAAAAAAACCTACAGAAACACATACACGTACACACACATACACACACACACACACACACACAGATGTATAAAGAAGTATAAACAAAGTATATATACAATCTAGACGATATAAATCTACAATCCACAAATCACAATTTAAACACAACACTGAACGCATCGGGAAGATATCTATGCGCGAAGAACCGTGGCGCTGGCACAAACATTTTATGATACTTGTTAATACACAGACTCAGACTCAGGCACAAAGACGACTATACGAAGAAAGCAAGAAGCAGACAAAGTAACAATAACAATAACAACAACAACAACAACAACAATAATAATAAAAAAAAAATATAAGAAAAAAAGAAAGTACCTCCCACCACACACTTCCTCCCAAAAATCAACACACATACACAAAGTATATACTAAAAGTATGCAAAGCTAAATAAGAAGAGAAACAGAATCCAAAAAAAAAGCAAACAAAAAATATTGAAGAAAAAGAAGAAGAAGAAGAAAAGCCGAAAGCACTGACAGCATAAAGTTTACGTGCGAGTCCAAGAAAGTAGAAGAAAATATATAAGTGTAAGAGTGTAAGTGTATACCCAGAGGAGTATACAGTGTGCCCTCAATATGTTGAACTCGACAACAAAACATTTGCTGCATTGCGCACTGCTCCTCATTGTGATAGTTATCTGCGAAGTATTCTCTGGCGGTATTAAAATCGATGAGAACTCATTTACCATCGTCGATCCATGGATTGAATATGGCCAATTGGCCACCGTATTGCTGTACTTATTACGATTTCTAACGCTCCTTACGCTGCCGCAAGTCCTATTCAATTTCTGCGGTCTCGTCTTCTACAATGCCTTTCCCGAGAAGGTTGTACTCAAAGGTAGCCCCCTATTGGCGCCCTTCATTTGTATTCGGGTCGTAACACGCGGCGATTTTCCCGAATTGGTTAAAGTAAACGTATTACGTAATATCAATACGTGTGTGGATACGGGACTTGAAAATTTCCTCATTGAGGTTGTCACCGATAAAGCTGTACATCTAGCGCAACATCGTCGTATTCGTGAAATTGTTGTCCCCAAAGAATATAAGACACGGACGGGTGCATTATTCAAGTCCCGTGCTCTACAATATTGTCTCGAGGATTCAGTGAATGTATTGAATGATAATGATTGGATAGTTCATCTCGATGAGGAGACACTACTTACCGAGAACTCGGTACGTGGCATTATCAATTTTGTCCTGGATGGCAAACATCCCTTTGGTCAGGGTCTTATCACCTATGCGAATGAGAATGTTGTCAATTGGCTGACAACGTTGGCGGATAGTTTTCGTGTATCCGATGATATGGGCAAATTGCGCTTGCAATTCAAGCTCTTCCACAAGCCGCTCTTCAGCTGGAAAGGTAGCTATGTGGTGACACAGGTAAGCATATATAATATATAATATATAATTCCAATTTCTGATATTATGTTAAATATTAAAATGCATTTTTATTTATTATTTTTATCAATAAGGTTGGCGCCGAGCGTTCTGTCTCCTTTGACAATGGCATCGATGGCTCTGTGGCAGAGGATTGTTTCTTTGCAATGCGTGCTTTTAGCCAAGGATATACATTCAATTTCATTGAAGGCGAAATGTATGAGAAATCACCGTTCACATTATTGGATCTGTTGCAACAACGTAAACGCTGGCTGCAGGGTATTCTACTCGTTGTTCACTCCAAGATGATACCATTTAAGCATAAGCTATTGCTTGGCATTAGTGTCTACTCATGGGTAACCATGCCTCTATCGACATCGAACATTATCTTTGCCGGTCTATATCCGATACCATGTCCCAATATTGTGGATTTCATATGCGCCTTTATAGCTGCCATCAATATTTATATGTATGTGTTTGGCGTTATCAAATCATTTTCACTGTATCGCTTTGGCTTGCTCAAGTTCCTGGCGTGTGTATTGGGAGCCGTCT
>JBAMBR010006194.1:0-10000 GCA_037044475.1 Zaprionus obscuricornis | reverse complement strand
TTTACCTTGGGTATTGCTAATTCTGTTTCACTCAGATGAGATTTCAATTCGATGACATATGCCTTAAGCTTCTCATGGGAGACTTCGGCAATATGGGCGCGCATCTCATTCGCTGCCAAATCGGCAAGTGCTTCATTTAGTTGCTGCTGCAGTCTACGATTCTTTTTCTCAGTTATTTCGTTTTGCTCTTGCAGCTGTATAAGCTGCTCGCTGACACCTTGATTATCGGCCAATATTGACTCGTCACCCCCATTGGATGTGTCCAGACCGACTCTACTTCTGTCAGCACCGCCATGTGCGAGCAACTCAATGCGTAACTTTTGTATAATATCCTTAAGCATCATTACTTCGGCAGCATGTGGATCCATATTAACAACGGGTTTATTCTTAATCTGAAGCGCACGATCGGCATATCGCAAAGTACTTAATGTCTCAGCGACATTATAATCGGCAGGACTGACACAGGCGATCATCAATGTTACTGAATTGCCTCCCAGCGAGTCTTGTAGCAGGCGCGTTAGCTTCGACTGGCGATAGGGAACGTAGCCCGCCGTTTGACCAGCTAAATGGAATGAGACATAGAATGAATATGAAATATTTTTGGTCATAATTAATTTTGAATATTGTAACACTTACATCCCAAGACATTAATGACATTGCCCAGTGCTAACAAACCCTTATTGATGTTAACGCCTTCCTTAAAGCGATCGCCACTGGCGAGTGTTTTTGAGCAACGCTCCGAGCCGGCAAGATCGACCAAATTAAATTTGGATGTAGTTACGGTTTTTCTATATAATATAATGTTAAATTGTGAATTGTATATAGTATATTGAATCAAAGACAAAAACTTACTGTCCATTTAGCTTTGTGGCTTTAACAGTTAGCGTAAATATTGCATGGGATCTCGATGATGTCTCGTTCATGGCAGTAGAGGCAACGGCGCGTCCAGATGAGCCGCGTATTAATTGTTGCATAACATGTTTGGCTTCTGTTACCACAACCTCGGTAAGTCCCGGCATGACAATACGATTTTTATCCTCACGTATATCCACAGTGCTATCCTCTCGCTTATTATTTGAGAACAGATCAAAGAATTGCTCTTGATATAGTTCCACAAAAGAGCAAGTAATTTGGAATTGAAATTCATTCTCCATTTCCGACATGTTTTCAAATATTTCATGAACAGCACGAGGTATTACACCAACATTATCATCCATAACACCATCGAATGCGGTACCCATTGTATATGTTTTACCGGACCCCGTTTGTCCATATGCTAATATTGTAAGATTATAACCTTCGAGAAGTTTTTTCAGCTTATTTTGTACACAGATCTCATAGACATCTTGCTGGGTATCGCAGATATCGAAGACGTAGTTGTAGGTAAATTTATCGCTGCGATTAACAATCACCTGTTGCGCTCCTTCGGCAGTTCGTTCAACTGCAATGCGGCAACCGCGGTCGACCTCGGACTTAACCAAAGGACGGACCCGCAGAGCAACACACATAGCATCCGACATTGTTAAAAACTAAAAAAAAAATACTAAGAAATAGTAATATTAAGTTGTGCATCTGTAACTGTTAATTATGGTCACTAACCTGTAATCTGATTTTAAGTCACTTCTGATATGTTAACAATGCCAAGAAGATTTTCTTCTGCTTGAAAATTGTATAATACACGAATAACACAAAAAAAAATCTTTAATTCTAGTCAAACCTAAACAAATACAAATACAAATACAAATACAAATACAAATACAAATAGTCAAACATACAATTATAAAATTAGCAATCAAATAAGTGCGTCTAAAAAATTCGAAAAATGGTGGGATAAACGATAACTCTGCGGCGTCGTCTTTGCCTAATGCAGTTTTGCATTGCGATGAGTTTCAGTGTGTCCACACTTTGCCACTACTCATTGGTGTTAGTCAATGGGTCAATTATTAATATTGAACGATTATCGTAAATCGATAACATACAATATTGTGTAGAAAGGCGGCAAAAATTTTATTTAAATTCAAATGAACTAGAAATATGAAATGGAAAATATCTAAAACGCTCTAATTTATGACTAATGGAATGAGTGATTATAGTAGGTATTATATTTTGGTATTTTTCTTATAAAAAAATTAAGCAAACAGGCATATTTAGGCCTATTTATCATCATCGGCATGGTCACACTGCTTAGCACTCAAATCAATTGTGCCATTTGTACGAATCTTTGAAAATAAAATATTTTGAAAATAATTACGAAAGAATTTACAATACTCTCAATCACAAAATCAAATTTCGATGCATATGCATATTTTCTATAATTTAATTTGAGCTAAAATGAAATAAAAGAAAACAGAACATTGCACTTCATATACGATGTGTGAATATTACTGTTTTTTTATCTTAAACACTGTATACTAGAAATTTGCTGCAACTGGTCACTTCTGATGTACACTTCTGGCTGATTCAGCACTTTCAGATCCCCATCTATGACGTCCAATTGCTTTTCCAACTGGATTTTCAGATTACGTACACGCAGCGTTCCCATGGACAGAGGTAAACGATTGTACTGCCAGAGAAGATCTCTGTAACGCTCTTGGGAAACTTGCAGCAAGGTAAAGCGTTGCTGTTCTGTTAGCAGCACGCGCTCCTGTTCATCGTCCTGCTTACAATTCTCTCCGTCATCTTGGTTAAAATTCTCAATTGCATTAGGATCAGGCAGAGTTTCGTTACGTTGCTTGCAATTTTCTTGCATGCCACACGATGCAGTCGTACGCGCACTTAACGGCTGATCTAGCTGCGGCTCCTGTTCTACATCCGTTATATCCGGTATAGCCAATTGCATTACAGGCGGTGAGGATGGTTCGTCATCAAGTGAATCAGCATCATGACGATGCTTAACATTCGACTTACTTTGTAGCTCATCCAATTTTCTGCACATTGTGCCTCTCACAACACCAAGCAGCCGGTGCAGAGTGCTCGGCACGGAACGATAACTGCTGCGTTGTAAGGGCATTTTGCCCAATTCAAAATTGGATGCACTGCGTCGTAACATAACATTATTATCGTCATCATCATTCTCACTGTTTACGTTCCCCGCTGTGAAGACATCGTCGCCCTCACTGCAGCCACGTAACAGTTGCAAATGTTGATCCGTCCCAATGTGTCCCAGTTCAACGCATTTAAGCAGAGCCGCATTAAGGAATTGCTCATCGCTAATATCTTCGGTTTGTATTTGCTTTTCTGAGTGGCCCTTGCTCCCGCCATAGCCTGTTGCCCGCCATGCGGCACGTCCCCGCTGTAAGAGCTGTCGCTGTGTCTCAACTAAAGACGATGCTCCAGTGCAACGTGCTAGTGATGAGGATGTCGGCAAACCATATCTTGGCGCCACCGACAATGGCAACGGTTGTGGTAACGATCGTTGCCAATGGCGTTGCTGCCGTACACGTTCTCGTTCTTGTTGCCGTTGTCGTTCTTGTTGCTCCTGCTGCTGCAGTTGCTCTTGATTGAGGCGAGGGAGAGTCTGTGTCTGCGTCTGTGTCTGTGTCTGTGTCTGGCGCACGAACAGCTTATTCTCCCGCAAAAAGTTGCGCTTTGTGACCTGACTCAGACCCATTGCTGAGGAGCGTTTTACCCACATGACTAACGCGTCGCGCAATACTAAAATCTAAAATCACAACTAAAAACAAAAGAAAAAAAAAATCGCAATATAAAAACAAATAAAATACAAACAATAAAAGTGTAAAACAATTGTCAATGACTTTAAAATTCTTGCTATAAAAATTAAAAAAAATATATGTATATATAAAAACAATAAAAATCAATTATTGTATATTGAGCAACATTGAGATGAAGCACGTAATGCACAGGATGCCACTTGCATGGCAAACAGCTCTGATATGCAACACTCTGCTCATTAACAAATTATTATATACACTTATACTCAAGGTTATATCAACTTTGAGCTGCCATTTGTAACGCACACAAGGAAAGCAATGTCAAACAATTTTCAACGTGCTATAGAAAATGTCTCATTGCACCAGCAGCTTCTAATGCCCCTAACGAGGCGTGGCAGACTCTTCCCACATAGTATATATGTATATATATTTTAGATCAGCAGGGATAATTTCAGTTTCCACTAAAAGTGCAAAAAAAATTCAGATTCTTTGAAAGCTACATATACCAAAATCAACTAATTTTCACTATGAAATACCACCAGGTGAACAAAAGCTAGCAGTAAGCTCTGTTAATTTACTTAACTCGTTAATAGACTTAAATCTATAAATAATAATTAATAATATATTTTTCGTGCAGCTATTTGCTTATAGTTTTTGCTCGAATAATCGAAGGAACGATCCGATCTGTCGAAAATTGAATTTTTATATGAAAAAATGTTCTTCCAAGACTAAATTTGATTCTTTTTCTTGTTAAATAATTTTAATGCTTGTCATTACGATAATAATAATAATAATACCAACTTATTTGATTAATAGAGTTTTCAACGATATTTTTACCAGAATATAGCTAAATATGCATAAATTAGGATAACCTTAGCTTATTAGGATTATCATGCAAAATACTCAATCACGTTACATTGTTATTTTTATTTTTTTTTTGGCGTGCCTTAAACTTGACATTGATTCCATCACGTGAGCGTAGAACCATTTGAGCCTGCAGCACCAAGGATGACTGTGGTTCATTTAGCTCCAATTGAAATTCTCGAACAATTCGCACCGTCAACTGTTTCATCAATAGCAAGGAATACTTGCGTCCAATGCATACATGTGGCCCACCCGAGAAGGGTATATAGCTATAGGGTGTTGGTCTTTGTTCACCCTCTAACCAGCGCTTAGGCTTAAACTCGTATGGATTGGGAAAATACTGTGCATCGTGTGCCAGACCATACATGTTAATCCAGAGCGTAATGCCGGCACAATAACGACGTCCACCAATTGTTGTCGTTCTAGTCGTTTCTCTCCCAGTGCTAGGTACAATTGTATATAAACGCAACACTTCCTTGAGCACAGCATCCAAATATATTAGACCATTGAGTATATCATAATCTTTAATCTCATCCGCTGATAGTTCGCATAGTTCTGCATGCAGTTCATGCTGAACTATCGGATTTTTGGCCAAAGCGTAAAGCACAAAGCCCATGGCTGCTGTTGTTGTATCGACACCCTGCGGAAACAATTTAAGTAAGAAGTTAGTCCGCTGCCACGCCTTCAACTAAGACTCACCGCAAAGACAAAAGTGTTGACTTCGTCGAGTATCTGCTGATGACTTTGCTCTGCCAACAATAGTGTATCCATCAGCATCCTTGGCTGACGCTGTTCTTCCAGCTGTTCATCCTGCTTCTTCAGCTGCTTGCCCTTCAATTGTTTGACACGTGCCTCTATGACCTTTTCCATAAGCGTATGTATTATCTGTATCTGATTGCGCAGCTCACGCCATAGTGCAGTACGTTTAAAGATATAATCGTAGGATAGCAATGGATTGATCATGCGCTTAAAGATTAGCTCGCCGCTTCGATGAAAAGCAGCTACAATTGGTGAGTGCTCCTCTAACTGTGTGTGCACCTGATAGCCCATAGATGTATCTACAATAGATAATAAATTTAATAAGCGGATGAATTGTTAAAGTCTAGGACGACTGCTTACCCACAATGGCATCCAGAAGACATGCGAAAAGATGATCAGTTACTTCAATGGAGGCACCCTGCGTACGTTGCAGTCTGATCAGCAATTGATCTACGTGCTTGTCTATTGTTGGAGCAAAGCTACGCAACAGTTGTGGCTGAAATGCTGGCGTCATCAGACGACGTTGCATAGACCAGTAATGATCGTGGCTAATTAGTAAACCATTTCCAATAAGAGGTGACAATTGCTGGAATGTTGCCGCCTTACGCAAACTGGGATCGTAGAGTGCTTGGCGGGATTCTTCGGCTGTATGCAGAAATATCCATAATTTTGGGCCTAACCACAGTCTATACGTTGATCCGAAACGTTCACGCAACTCTGTAAATACCAGAAATATAACTGAAAAACAAAAAAAATAAACAAATTTGCTGCATATTGACAAACTTTAATCCTGTATATGAGCTCACACTCTGGCTTTAGTTTGCCAATCATCTGTGCATTTCCCAGTAAGGGAAATGCACAGATGATCGGCAACTAAAGCCAGTGTGACTCATATACAGGATTAAAGTTTGTCAATATGCAGCAAATTTGTTTATTTTTTTTGTTTTTCAGTTATATTTCTGGTATTTACAGAGTTGCGTGAACGTTTCGGATCAACGTATAGACTGTGGTTAGGCCCAAAATTATGGATATTTCTGCATACAGCCGAAGAATCCCGCCAAGCACTCTACGATCCCAGTTTGCGTAAGGCGGCAACATTCCAGCAGTTGTCACCTCTTATTGGAAATGGTTTACTAATTAGCCACGATCATTACTGGTCTATGCAACGTCGTCTGATGACGCCAGCATTTCAGCCACAACTGTTGCGTAGCTTTGCTCCAACAATAGACAAGCACGTAGATCAATTGCTGATCAGACTGCAACGTACGCAGGGTGCCTCCATTGAAGTAACTGATCATCTTTTCGCATGTCTTCTGGATGCCATTGTGGGTAAGCAGTCGTCCTAGACTTTAACAATTCATCCGCTTATTAAATTTATTATCTATTGTAGATACATCTATGGGCTATCAGGTGCACACACAGTTAGAGGAGCACTCACCAATTGTAGCTGCTTTTCATCGAAGCGGCGAGCTAATCTTTAAGCGCATGATCAATCCATTGCTATCCTACGATTATATCTTTAAACGTACTGCACTATGGCGTGAGCTGCGCAATCAGATACAGATAATACATACGCTTATGGAAAAGGTCATAGAGGCACGTGTCAAACAATTGAAGGGCAAGCAGCTGAAGAAGCAGGATGAACAGCTGGAAGAACAGCGTCAGCCAAGGATGCTGATGGATACACTATTGTTGGCAGAGCAAAGTCATCAGCAGATACTCGACGAAGTCAACACTTTTGTCTTTGCGGTGAGTCTTAGTTGAAGGCGTGGCAGCGGACTAACTTCTTACTTAAATTGTTTCCGCAGGGTGTCGATACAACAACAGCAGCCATGGGCTTTGTGCTTTACGCTTTGGCCAAAAATCCGATAGTTCAGCATGAACTGCATGCAGAACTATGCGAACTATCAGCGGATGAGATTAAAGATTATGATATACTCAATGGTCTAATATATTTGGATGCTGTGCTCAAGGAAGTGTTGCGTTTATATACAATTGTACCTAGCACTGGGAGAGAAACGACTAGAACGACAACAATTGGTGGACGTCGTTATTGTGCCGGCATTACGCTCTGGATTAACATGTATGGTCTGGCACACGATGCACAGTATTTTCCCAATCCATACGAGTTTAAGCCTAAGCGCTGGTTAGAGGGTGAACAAAGACCAACACCCTATAGCTATATACCCTTCTCGGGTGGGCCACATGTATGCATTGGACGCAAGTATTCCTTGCTATTGATGAAACAGTTGACGGTGCGAATTGTTCGAGAATTTCAATTGGAGCTAAATGAACCACAGTCATCCTTGGTGCTGCAGGCTCAAATGGTTCTACGCTCACGTGATGGAATCAATGTCAAGTTTAAGGCACGCCAAAAAAAAAATAAAAATAACAATGTAACGTGATTGAGTATTTTGCATGATAATCCTAATAAGCTAAGGTTATCCTAATTTATGCATATTTAGCTATATTCTGGTAAAAATATCGTTGAAAACTCTATTAATCAAATAAGTTGGTATTATTATTATTATTATCGTAATGACAAGCATTAAAATTATTTAACAAGAAAAAGAATCAAATTTAGTCTTGGAAGAACATTTTTTCATATAAAAATTCAATTTTCGACAGATCGGATCGTTCCTTCGATTATTCGAGCAAAAACTATAAGCAAATAGCTGCACGAAAAATATATTATTAATTATTATTTATAGATTTAAGTCTATTAACGAGTTAAGTAAATTAACAGAGCTTACTGCTAGCTTTTGTTCACCTGGTGGTATTTCATAGTGAAAATTAGTTGATTTTGGTATATGTAGCTTTCAAAGAATCTGAATTTTTTTTGCACTTTTAGTGGAAACTGAAATTATCCCTGCTGATCTAAAATATATATACATATATACTATGTGGGAAGAGTCTGCCACGCCTCGTTAGGGGCATTAGAAGCTGCTGGTGCAATGAGACATTTTCTATAGCACGTTGAAAATTGTTTGACATTGCTTTCCTTGTGTGCGTTACAAATGGCAGCTCAAAGTTGATATAACCTTGAGTATAAGTGTATATAATAATTTGTTAATGAGCAGAGTGTTGCATATCAGAGCTGTTTGCCATGCAAGTGGCATCCTGTGCATTACGTGCTTCATCTCAATGTTGCTCAATATACAATAATTGATTTTTATTGTTTTTATATATATATATTTTTTAATTTTTATAGCAAGAATTTTAAAGTCATTGACAATTGTTTTACACTTTTATTGTTTGTATTTTATTTGTTTTTATATTGCGATTTTTTTTCTTTTGTTTTTAGTTGTGATTTTAGATTTTAGTATTGTGCGACGCGTTAGTCATGTGGGTGAAACGCTCCTCAGCAATGGGTCTGAGTCAGGTCACAAAGCGCAACTTTTTGCGGGAGAATAAGCTGTTCGTGCGTCAGACACAGACACAGACGCAGACACAGACTCTTCCTCGCCTCAATCAAGAGCAACTGCAGCAGCAGGAGCAACAAGAACGACAACGGCAACAAGAACGAGAACGTGTACGGCAGCAACGCCATTGGCAACGATCGTTACCACAACCGTTGCCATTGTCGGTGGCGCCAAGATATGGTTTGCCGACATCCTCATCACTAGCACGTTGCACTGGAGCATCGTCTTTAGTTGAGTCACAGCGACAGCTCTTACAGCGGGGACGTGCCGCATGGCGGGCAACAGGCTATGGCGGGAGCAAGGGCCACTCAGAAAAGCAAATACAAACCGAAGATATTAGCGATGAGCAATTCCTTAATGCGGCTCTGCTTAAATGCGTTGAACTGGGACACATTGGGACGGATCAACATTTGCAACTGTTACGTGGCTGCAGTGAGGGCGACGATGTCTTCACAGCGGGGAACGTAAACAGTGAGAATGATGATGACGATAATAATGTTATGTTACGACGCAGTGCATCCAATTTTGAATTGGGCAAAATGCCCTTACAACGCAGCAGTTATCGTTCCGTGCCGAGCACTCTGCACCGGCTGCTTGGTGTTGTGAGAGGCACAATGTGCAGAAAATTGGATGAGCTACAAAGTAAGTCGAATGTTAAGCATCGTCATGATGCTGATTCACTTGATGACGAACCATCCTCACCGCCTGTAATGCAATTGGCTATACCGGATATAACGGATGTAGAACAGGAGCCGCAGCTAGATCAGCCGTTAAGTGCGCGTACGACTGCATCGTGTGGCATGCAAGAAAATTGCAAGCAACGTAACGAAACTCTGCCTGATCCTAATGCAATTGAGAATTTTAACCAAGATGACGGAGAGAATTGTAAGCAGGACGATGAACAGGAGCGCGTGCTGCTAACAGAACAGCAACGCTTTACCTTGCTGCAAGTTTCCCAAGAGCGTTACAGAGATCTTCTCTGGCAGTACAATCGTTTACCTCTGTCCATGGGAACGCTGCGTGTACGTAATCTGAAAATCCAGTTGGAAAAGCAATTGGACGTCATAGATGGGGATCTGAAAGTGCTGAATCAGCCAGAAGTGTACATCAGAAGTGACCAGTTGCAGCAAATTTCTAGTATACAGTGTTTAAGATAAAAAAAACAGTAATATTCACACATCGTATATGAAGTGCAATGTTCTGTTTTCTTTTTTTTCATTTTAGCTCAAATTAAATTATAGAAAATATGCATATGCATCGAAATTTGATTTTGTGATTGAGAGT
>JBAMBR010006192.1:0-118806 GCA_037044475.1 Zaprionus obscuricornis | reverse complement strand
ATCGAAATAGAAAAACGAAATTAAAAATTGGAATTCAAGATCGAAATTGTAGATCAGAATGAAAGGAGTTAAATTTAACAACGAAAGTGTAGATCGAAATTGTAGATCAATATTAAAAATTAAAACTTGAAGATCAAAATTATAGAACAAAATTGACGATCAAAATAAATAATTGGAATTAAAAATCAAAATTAATGTTAAAAATTGAAGATCGAATTTGATGACTGAAAATGAAGATCAAAATTAATGATCAAAATTAAAGATCAAAACTGAAGATCGAAATTAAATATTGAAAGTGTAGAACAAAATTCAAAAAACAAAATGAGAAATAAGAAATTATGGATCAAAATTGAAGATCGAAATGAAAGATCAGTGTTAATAGAATAAAATTGAAGATAGAAATTGTAGATCAATATTAAAAATCAAAAGTTGAAGATCGAAATTATAGAACAAAATTGACGATCAAAATAAATGATCGAAATTAAAAATCAAAATTAATGTTAAAAATTGAAGATCGAATTTGAAGACTGAAAATGAAGATCAAAATTAATGATCAAAACTAAAGATCGAAATAAAATATTGAAAGTGTAGAACAAAATTCAAAAAACAAAATGTGAAAGAAATTTTATGTAAGAAATTGAAGATCAAAATTGAAGATCGAAAAGAAAGATCGATATATATATAGAATAAAATTGAAGATAGAAATTGAAGAGCGAAATTGTAGATCAGAGCTAAAGATCAAATTTGCATTGTAAACGTAAATATATATAATGTCTGCCTACATATTATCTGCTAGAGTTGCCCGATTGATGATTTTCCATTCTGAACTTCTAAATACTGGAAAAAAAAATGAAGCAAATTTGTTTTGTTGCATGAACACAAATGCATGAAGATAAGTATGCAATGCATGAAATATCTTGTTAAACTCATCAAATTAGCATCCTATTTCTAGCTGTCTTTAGGCCAAGAACTTGGCCAAGTTAATAGAGGCGATTGAAAGCGTATTAAAAGAGGTAAAAAAAACAAAAACAAGATTGCTTCGTTCACTGCGCTGTGCTGTTCGCTGTGTGCCGAGTGTTTGCTTCGAGGCCTTAAAGTGCCAAAGCAATTGAACAAGTGAACTATGTATGTGTGTGTGTGCAACTTCTTGGCTATAACAGAGAGTTTAGTGCTGGCAGAGAGGCTGCTAGACCAGCCCATTCAAGTGATGCTTTAATGAGTCCTTTATCACCGTCGTCTACCGTCTTCAACATCTTTGATGTCTACAAAACTTTGACTACACATCGCGTCGTCGCTTTGCTTTTGGTAAACTCTTGCATGTGGCATGTGGTAAAAGGCAATGGCTATAAGAATTATGGCTTCATTGTCAGCACAATTGGTTCCCACAGAGCACAGAGCAAAGATATACAGTAGAACAGTAGAGATAGTGATACAGAGAGAGAGAGAGAGAGAGAGATGCATGAATATTTTTTTTCTAGTTGATATTCAATGCATTTTTATTCTAATTTCAAGTGTTTGTGCACAAAACTTGAACCTTTCATTGATTTCACATATGTGTAGTGAAAGGAAAGAAACACAGTTGAATGTTGTATGTTATTGGGGAGACGGAGTAGGAGTGGCGCAAAAAGGTTTGCCTAACGGTCAAGCATAAGCACAAGCTGTAGGCAACTTGGCAGCTGTCAAATATTGGATATGCATTCAATAACAAGATGCGCCTTGTATTTGTTTAGGTGCCCGAAAATCATCTTCAAATACATATAGGAAAACTTTTGGTCATTTCATTTCTCCCCACTCCTACAACATGCAACAATATACGCCGCACACGTAGCACAACAACGGCGGCAGTTTGTGAATAGAGCAAAGAATGAGGCACATAGAGAATAGAGAATGGAGTATGGGGTATGGGGCATGGAGAATGGGGAATAGGGAATTGAGCTTGAAGTCACGACGCATGCAATTACAGTCAAGCATAAATACAATTGCTGCAAGAATCAGCACCAGCTGCAGAGTGAAAGAGAGCGAAGGCAAAGGGCAAAAAGCACAAAGACAATTGTCGTTTGCTGCACAGCGAGCCATGAAGTGAGTTTTGCCTCTTGGCTGGCCATGCTTAAGCCTGCTGCTTGCCACTTCTACTTACACTCGCTCCCCCTACTATTCTAGAGGCATAAGAGAAGACAGCGCCGACAGCGTTTAGTTGATCGACACTTTTATGTTGACGTCGTGCGCGTTGTCATCGTCATCGTCATCATCGTCATTCTCATCGACAATCGTCTTCGTCGTCTTGGTCTACGTCGTGGCAGTTCTGGTGCTGCGCCTGCCAAACCAATTGATTGATTCCCTAGAACAATGCGTCTGCGCCGCCGACGCCGACAGCTGCACAGTGGTACAAAGTCACAAAATATTACAGCAAAGTTTTATATTATCTCATTGCATAAAATAATTTCTTAGTCTTCGTCATGTTGCAAGCTGCTGTCAGAAACTGTCGCTATGTAGGCTGTAAACATTTCCTTGCAACAGGAAATCGCCCACTGTGCCGCATGTTCCGCTTATTATAAATGCGTAGCAATAGCGCATAGAGAGCCATAATCGTGGACAGTGACGGCAGAAAGAGATGAAGAGATATAGAGAGAGACAGAGACACAAGATATTGTTGGAGCCAGAGCCAGAGCCAGAGCAGTGCTAGGCTAGGCTAGATGCCCAAAGTCAGGCGGAGCGCATAAAACAAACGGTGAGGCACTCAAGCAAGTCGCAGTGACGCTTTGTTGCTTGTTGCTGTTGTTGTTATTTTGGCCAAGTGGAGCCATTGTTTAAGTCAGGCGGCAGACAGCAGCCGTTGTTGCCACTTGCAACATTTTGTGGCAGGCAGGCAGGCAGGCAAACAGACAGGCAGCATAAGGTACCGACCGAACAAAACGAACCCATAGAAAAGTACGGGCGGGCCACAGTAAATGGAACAGGTAACGATAGCGACAACAACGACGACGATGAGGAACAAGTCTGTTGTTGTTGTTGCTGCTGTTGCTGAACATGCTGCCAGCTGTTCACGCTCCAAAAAAAGCGCTATGACTTTTTCGCCAGAACAATACGAAATGGAGCAGGAGGCGGTGGAAGATACGGATATTAGATAGGCAAGTTTTGGTGGGGCATGGAGAGGGGCAAGAAGATACACAACTTGTAAAAACTTTCAACTGAGTCACCTCAGACACAGTATACACACACTCGCACTCACACTCACACACACACACACATGCAGCTCTCATTAAAATAATATTTACAGCAAATAATTGTGCATACAATATTTTTTTTCTTTTGTTATTATTGAAACTGCGATAATATTTGTTATTGTTATTGTTTTTGTTTGACAATTTGGAAGCAGACCTTGAAAAAAATCTTCAAAGCGCTAAACAACAAGTCTAAAAGAGTGACAGAGAGAGAGAGAGAGAGAGTGCGAGACATGTGTGTGTTTGTGTGGTCAATAATTGCAATGCTTAATTGACCATCGAAGAAACAATTCATTATGAAAACAACAATTTAATGCCAACTGGGCGCCAGACATCAAGTTCATAGAAATATGTCTATACCCTGTAAATGCATGCAGTAGGCTTTATAGGGTTAAAAATTTGTTGAAAAAATATAGCAAAGAATTTTCAAGAATTTATCTAAAAAAAAAATTGTTGACAAAGGCAAAGGAATAATTTTTAAAAATTTTTATCTACTTAAAAATTGTTGAGGAAAAGGCAAAGAAATAATTTTTAAAAATTTTTCTCTATTAAAAAATTGTTGAGGAAATTAAAAAAAATTTTCAAAATTTTTTTTTTTATTTTATATAATTTTCTCTATTGAGTTGAGTCTCGATAATTCGTAATGGCACGGGGATCATATTTTTTACGAGTTATGAAGTATTTCGAATTATTTTCAAATTATTTATTGAATTTCTTTTCAAGGGAACAGAAATGTTTACGAATTATTGAGAATTTCAAATTAACGAATTATCGCAACTCGACTGTATTATAAATAAATTATAAATAAATAATAATAAATTATATATTATCTCAATTATTAATTAAATTATTATTATAAATTATTGCAAAAATTAATGAATAATTAAAACAGAATTTTTTTCATGCTAAAAATATATTTTAAAAAAAGTAAAAAAAAAATTATAAAAATTAAAAAATATATTATATAGACATTGTCTGTTCTACTCTACACTTTCTACGAGGTATCTTTCTGCCTGTTGAATAAATTAGCTGACAACATTTCAACAGGTTTTTTTTTTATTATTATTTTTATTACTATTAAAGCGCCTCATTTATAATGTCAAATAGAACGTAAAACATGTTGACGACAACGACTTGAAATAAATTGAAAATTTTTAAATTGCATTCGTCAGCATTAGTGTAATAAAATATACTACACTGTGCAACATAAACTTGTTATCAGTGTAAAGTATACAGTGTGCAGTGACAAGACAATTTAGGCCATGGCTATTATGTGCTTATGTTACTTTTTATCTATATGCTGCCCGATAGAGAAAGAGATAAAATATGATAAAATTACATGACAGCCAGCAGTTAAACAAAAAAAAAATAAAAATAATATTAGATAATTAACTTAAAAATAAAAAATAAATAAACATAATCCAAATAATGTTAGTTAAGAACAAACTGTAAACATTTCGAGAGTTACTTGTAGTATAAGTAGTACTGGGAGTCTCTATAATTAAGTATAAACTATAATTAGTTAATAACTAATTGCTATTGTAATACAGGCGACTAATCAATGTAATGCAAGGGAAATAGAAATTACAAAATAATTGCATTTAATTTATGTATCATATATAAAGCAAATTGTTAGCTGTGATACATTTCTACATTTAAAATAATAAAATTCCAATGAAATAAATTTAATTTAAAATACTTGAGATTAGTCAATGGAACGTGTTATGAAATATCATCAGATTACGCTAAATACAAGCTGAGAATCTATAAACAAATCTACAACTCAATTTAAATTTCTTATATAATCAAACGTTACTTATTATTTATTTTTAGCTACATTTCCTGCTTCAATTTATTTCTTATCTTATGTTTAAATAAATAAATCTTCCGGATATGGTCAAAATCGCCTTAAAAAAATTTAATTACTTAATTTTCAAATTATATTTTTTTTTTCAGTTTCTTCATTTACTTCTTCGTGTCTATTTCTTCTGCTTCTATTTCAAGCCTTGCCCACATTCGGGAATCTTTACTAATTCGCCAATAAAACACCAACACACAGTCTCGCGCTACAAACAATTTTCAAGTGCTGTCAGCTGTATTTTATATGTAGAAATTGTAATCCTATTTTTTTGTTACTTAAATCTACCCTAAATTCCCCCCCCCCCTTCCCTACCTTACTTTTCCTCTCTTGTTACACATTTGAGAAATTGTCAGCAGTTCATAAGTTTTTCCCATATAGGGAACACACCCAAAAAAAAAAAATAATAATAAATAAAACCTATAAACCAATTACAAAACTTTGCCGCACTTCGTCTATCTGTCTGTCTGTCTAACTGTCAGTCATTGCAATGCTTTATTGGTTTATTGTAAATTGAACTACAAATAACACTGACAAAAAAATAAAAATAAAAATAAAGCTAAATGCTGAGCAAAACAATTGCCATTTATGGCAATGCATTGGCAGCCAATGGACGACAAGCCTTTTTTTTCTCTCCCTCAGCATTACGAAGTTTCCAACTGTTTTTGAACTATTTCGATTTTGAAGGTTTACGCATGCATTGAAGTGCGGTGAGGCGCATCCGGATATCAAGAGGAAGCATGGATTGGGGCGTAGAGAAGACAAGGGTAGGGCTAGTCTTCGCAGAGTGCTCTTCAAACTAATTTATGCCCTTGCAGACAAGAGAAAATATTGTCTAGAAGACTGTGATATTGCATTGCCTGGACGATGTAGTTAAGATTCACACACAGCAGGACGAACACCAGAGCCTTAAAAAAAAACTCCTACACATAATGCTGAGTATCAAGTTGTAGCAATGACATTTGAAGACGACCTTAGGCGTCTAAAATGAAAAAAAAAAGAAATGAAAAACCACAGCAGGCAACTTCCTGGTCGCTGCTGCTGTTGCTGCCAGTGTCAGTTGTTTAGTTAGTTACTAAGTTAAGTTAGTTAAGTCAGTTATTTAGTCAGAGATATTAGCTAAACAGTTAGTTGAGATCACGAGCCAATCCGGAAAACCAGCAGACAAGAGAGACAACGGACGCTTGATGAAGACTTTTGCGGTTAGTAGACTGCGCCAGAGTTTCGCCAGTAATTTGTTCAATAAGTACCAAGTATTATAAATATACATATCTAATATCGCTACCCCCCTCTCAAGCTGTACCCCCCCTCTTCCATGCTGTAGCTTAACCAGCATACAAAACAGTTTTGATCAACAATATTTTTTTTTTTTTTTTTATATTTTTGCATCATGCATCCGAAAACTGTTGTTTGAGGTCTTTAAGTTACATGATACACAGCGACATAGACATCATATGCGATAGTTATAGACAGACAGAGAGAGAGAGAGATAGAGAGAGAGATGTAACTTTTGTACTTGTTAAGTTCCGCATCGAACTTTTGTCATTTATGTCAACGGCAATTGTTGCATAACTTAACTTGTACTTAACGTCATGTACTTACCTATCAACTGACAAGAGATATTACTAACTTTAAGTTAACCAAACCCCCCCCCCCTCTCCCCAGACAAAAAACAACCCAAAAAAAAATACAAGCAAAGGTCAAACATGTTTAAGTGCAGTTTAGCGGAAAATGTCACTGCACACGCTGACACTCGAGCAGCAGCAGCTAGCAAAAAAAAAAAAAAAGTGAGCCTCAGCACAAGCCTTAACCCGCCTAAGCCCGACTTCTCTCTTTTAGCTAGACCTTCCGCAGCCAGCTCTTCAGCACATTTCAATTGTTTTTACACTCAATTTCAATTGTTGTTAAACAAACGAAACGAAAAATACAACAACAACAAAACTCAGACACAACACAACAAGCAGAAATTGGCGCATTGCAGTCGCAATTTTTAACGCCCATTTTATTGAGAGAAAGGGTAGGGGGGGCGGGTTGTGTAGCGTTGTAGGCGCTGGCGAAACACGCAAGCAACCCCCTCATATACACAAAAGAATCAAATTTATGATAATTGCATAAAATATTTTTCAATTTAAAGCAACATTCGTCGTCATTCAGGGTTGCAAATCTGTTGTATAAGAAATCTAAATAAACACAAAAAAAAAAATAAAAACAAATTTTTATTAACGATTTTTGTCTGCTGACTACCATCAAACTGTGCAAATAGTGTAACAGAAGTTATTAAATTGCAATTAGCATAAAAAACAATTTCGTAACATTTTTTAAGCAATAATAATAAAAAAAGAAATCTTTAATTAAATTGAAAATTTAATATACATAAAACTGTGTTTAGATATGACTTTACTTGCCGCCACATGGTGTTTAAATTTAGTTAATGATTAAAGCACACACACGCACACACACACACACACGCACATATCGTATATGGCTTTACAAAGAAATATAAACCACATATAGGGGTCGGTCTGATGCCGACATGTGCTTACCACCGCATGAAATTTATTATTTTACTGACTCAGCAATTAAAGGTCAATGCCAACTATAGAAGAAACTGGCGCATTTTAGATTTCTATATTTCGATATACATATAATATATATATAAAGTAATATAATAAACATTTTATTATTATAATAATTTATTTTTAATGTTAATTTTAATATTTATTACTTTCACATTTTAATTTATTTATTATTTAGATTTATTTTTTATTTGTTATAAATTTATTTTTAAAATATTGCACATTTTAATTTATTTATTATTTAGATTTATTATTTATTTAGATTTATAATTTATTTGTTATAAATTTATTTTTTTAATATTATTCATTAATTTATTTAATTATGTCTTTAATATTCATTAATATTTTTTATATCAATATTTTTTTTCAATAAATAAATTTTAATTCATTTTTTATTTGTTGCTTGAAGCAATAATTATTTTGTAATATTTTTTTTATTATATAAATATTATTCATAATTTCATATTTTATTTTTAATGATATTAAAATATTTATTATTTGCTTATTTTAATTTATTTATTATTTAGATTTATTTTTTATTTGTTATAAATTTATTTTTTAAAATATTATTCATTAATTTATTTAATTATGTCTTTAATATTCATTAATATTTTTTATATTAATATTTTTTTTTCAATAAAAAATATTTATTTATTTTAATTCACTTTTTATTTGTTGCTTAAAGCAATATTTATTTTGTAATATTTTTTTATTATATAAATATTATTCATAATTTCATATTTCCTTTTTTAATGCAAATTTCATATATATATATATATATTTTTATATATAAATATATATTTATTTTTTTAAATTTTATATTTGTTAATTTTAGAAAATATTTTTTTTTTAATTTTATAAATATTTTATTTTAATTATTATACTAAAATTTATATTAATATTTTTACATGCAGATATATATTTTTTTTATTTTTTTCTACAGAAACTTTATTTTTACTCTATGAAAAGCTGTGCAAGTCTGTGAAAAATATTTGAAATTTTCATTATATGCAATTTCACTTGTCTTTAGGCAGAGTTTTCCCCCTTCAACTAAACTAAAGATTCTTAACAGCTTTTACCAATATAACATATTCATATAAGTTAACAGCAATAACAATAACAACAACAACAACAACAAGTATTGACTGACTACTTAAGACCTTTTTCTATACATTTTAGCCGTAACAAAAGTGTAGAAAAACTTTTACAAATAATAAAATTTGAAATTTTAGCAGGCCATAAAACAAAATGGGCAACAACTAGCATAGCATAATGTGTGAAAGTGTTGTTGTTAATGTTGTGATCTTGGCGTTGCAAGCGGCAAACAATTTTACGGTAATTTCATCAACAGATGCTCTACACACAGCACACAGCCCACAGCATGACCCTGCCGCCACCTCCACCCCCAAATAGACTAGCCACAAGCATATAGCATAAGTATCTTTCGTTGCACTCAAGCTACCAAAAGATACAAAACTCCCTTTGCCAAGCCAGGTGCGAAAGTGTTTCACTGTATGTGTGAAAGTGTCTATGCTCTCTCTATGTATGTATATGTGTGTGTGTGTGTGAAGAATGCATTTGGTTTTACGGTTCCCACCAAAGCCCAAAAGTCAGGCGAGGAAATGCGCGCAGGCGCAGAGAATTCACATGATGATCGTTAGTTGCCGTTGTTGTTGTTGTTAGGTTTTTAGGAGCAGCCAACGATGAATCGGGAGAGCTTGGCAATTAAAACAGCTCGGAACTGCAACAAACCAAGACAAGTACAATAACAACAGCAACATTGATTGCAGCATGCGGCATTCTCCAAGTGTTCGTAACGTGGAAGCGCAAGTTTCTCTACGCCTTGATTTTAATGTGTCTTTTAGTTAGCTACAGTTTCATGTTGTTGTTGCTGCTGCTGTTGTTTGTTGTTGTTAATGTTGCTAGTTGCCGTTTTCAATTAAGTATTTGTTGCCACTGTTGCTGTTGCTGCTATTGCTGCTGCTGTTGTAATGGGCGTGTCTCACTTGGTGTGTGAGAAATATGCAGCCAACTCTCAATGGAGGTCGCTCGTTCCTACATAATTCTCTCTGTTTAGCATAAAGCGCTAAGCCAATTCCATTGTCTTGCATCATGTGAAACAACAACAACAACAACAACAACAACTAAAACAATAACAATAAAAACCCAAAAAACAAAGAAACAAAATTCTAGTTATTATATGAAGAGAAGTTTTTCTTGCAGCAGCAGCAGCAGAACTAGGTAACCTTTAGTTATGAATAAGAAATAAGAAAATTTCTAAAGTAAATAAATAATCATTGCTTGCCTCCTTGCTTTAGGGTTAGTTCTAGCTAATAATATAATCACGAGAAAGTGGAATCATAAAGTGGAAAGAAAAAAAACAAAAACAAAAACAAAACATACTGATAAGCTATTGTTATATATTCTTGAGAATTGTTCTACATAATCTCGGGGTCTGTGTCTGTACTAGTATTGCCTAGTCTTCTATTTAGACTAACACATGCTAGAATTTCATTAGAATCGAAAACTATATTAACATTAGTTTCAATTTTTTCCCGCTTTTCAGGTTCTTTTACTATCACATAGCTGAACTATCGATTAGTTACTCTCCACTGTCTTTTCTCAGCCTCAACTATCGATCAACTATCGCTTAGCTCTACTATCGATCCTATACTTACACAGCTACAGAATTTCTCTCACTATATCAAGTTCTACATACAATACGGAGTTAACTATCGCTTAGCTCAACTATCGATTAATTATATTGCTCACTCAACTTCTCGCTCTTTCTTTCTCCCTCACTCTCGCATTAATTAGCTATTCTTCCTTTTTAACATCTTCTATTTTCTCTGCTTCTTAACTTAATACTTAGCCTTACTAATAGCTTATTTTAACTATCGATTAACTGCTCTAGCTTATATATATTGTTATAGTATTTTTTTAATACTGCATTTTAATGATTGATTTGTATGTAAATTTCAGAGCGTATAGAACTTTAATCTCGAGAATCTATTGCTGCACATGTCTCACTCTCGTCGAGACACTTAGAGAACACTAAAAAAAAAAAAAAAAATACTATCGCTAAACATTAACATAAATCATTAAAAACTTAATTAAAGAAACTGAACCGGAACCGGGTAAAAGACACACAAACAGACACGCACACACACACAGAGAAATAGAGATAGAGACACGCATACAAGACAGTTGAAATAGCAGCACATTTACAAAGATATCCGTGAGATACCGAGAGATTTTTACGACCAATAATTCTAATCTGTAATCGGTAAGGTAAGCGCACTTTAAATAGCTCAAACTGTAATATTATATATAGAGTGGTTGTTATATATACAATACATAGATCTAGTGTAGAGTGTTCTCAGTATTATCTGTGCTTCATTTCGACAACACGTGAGCAATTTTCAAACTCTTTACGGGCCATAAAAAAAATAAAATGCTAAATAAAAAAGTGGCAGGAGACGAAAAAATTAAAAACAAGAGAAAACTCACCTTTCTATGCGAGACGACGAACGATGTGTGATGATGATGTTGGTTGTTGTTGTCAAAGGCTGTAAAAAAAATACAAAAAAATTAAATAAAAAAAAAAATATAGTAATAATATTAAAAAAAAAAATCAAATTACATTAATAAAATCCATTAAAAAAAATACAATCACTGTTAAATATCGTTTATATATTTATATATATATAATATATAATAAACCGTTTGTATAAATATATATTATGTGACTGTACGCTGAGTAAATGAATCGATGAATCGATAAATGAACGAATAATGATCGATGATTGAGATATACAATTGCAATTAAATAATTTTATAAAAATTGTTTACCTTTCCAATTGCATTTTTTATTTGTTAAATATGCAAACTGCTTCAAATTTCAAATTCTCCTCAATCTTTCTCTTTCTTTCTTACACTCTTTCTTTCTTTCTTACTCTTACTCTTTCTTACTGTTTATTTCATTCGCAGTGTCTGTTTTGTTACCTGCACGCTCTGCACTTCCGCACTTGTTGGCCAGGCTGCCTTGGCGACCAGACCAAGCCAGGCCAAACCCCAATGCAAAGCAAAAAAAAAAAAAAACAAAACCAAAAACAAAAACAAATTAAATAAAATAAGAAAAAAAAATTGTAACAAAAATAACTACATAAAACTTGGAAACGGGTTCAGCAATCATAAACATGTTGTGCAGACATACGGACATGACTGTGCTGAGCGCAAAATGTTGAGCGCTGCTTCTCTGCTCTGCGCTGCTTCTCTGCTCTGCGCTGCTAACATTTGAAAACCTGGGAATGGGGCTGCTAACGGCCAGGGTATTGGGTTGTATACAAGTACAGGGTACAGGGTACAGGGTGGCGGGTGCTGTCTGGGGTGGGGCACCTGACATGACCAAGCAAGCAAGTTATATGTACGGAAACAAGAATTTGTATATTAAGAGATTACTTCATTAACAAATACTCTGTACAACAAAGAGCGGGGGGGCTTGGGAATGTTTATCGATAAAGTGTGAACAATGAAAAACTCCTTGCATTGAAAAGTGTCTATCGACATGACAACAATAAATGCCTCCCTCACATATTAATTAGTAAGCTATATGTACATACATACATATATGTATTAACGATAACATTGTATATCGATAATTTATCGATATAACTTACTGTTGACAAAAGCATTGTTAGCTTTAATTTATAACAAATTATAAATTCATATATGTACTAACGATAACATTGTATATCGATAATTCATCGATATAACTTACTGTTGACAAAAGTATTGTTAGCTTTAATGTATAACACATTAGAATTTCAAAGCGATAAAAGTATCGATAAATTCATATATCGATAACATGATAACTCGAATCGATAACAATTCGATAAACATTTTACTGTCAACTGTTTTGCACCATGACTAAACATTTGTTTCGATAACATATGCATATATCGATAACATTTATCGCTATGTTATCGATAACAGCAGTCATATGAATTCTCATGCTGAAGAATACAAAACTTAACATCGATAACACCCTTTGCCCACACCTTGTATGCTTATAGGGTATATGAAGTTGTCAATGAGCTAGTGTCAATTGTCAGATATGTAACTTGAACGAATAAATATATATAATATATATATGTAGTACAAACACTACATATTATATATGTATATATCTGCAGCTATATAATTGTCACTATATATATGTTCATAACGCGCGTTGCTTGGCATTTTGTTAAACAATTAAATGCAATTTTTCAAAAAAACAAAAAAGCGTCAGAAAATTATAATAAAACCTGCAAAACAACACACAAAATTTTTCGTTGACTCAGCAACAGTAACAGCAGCAGCAACAATAATAACTGATTGTCCAAGGTGCTGCGCTTGGCTTACTACAGATTTGGATTGGCTTGGATTGGATTCAATGTGGAAGTGGAACCATAACTATATAGCTATAGCTATAGCTATAGCTAGCTGGTGTTGACCGAGCGACCGGCCGGCATTTGATTACAGAGCAACAACAGCAGCAGCAGCAGCAGACGTAAAGACAAACCTCAGACTGACCACAGAGAGACCGGACGAACTCTATGGCTCGGCAATTTCGTTTAAAGTTTATTAAGCGTGACTGACATTTGTGAATTGTTTGTGTAATTGTTACGCCCAAAATATGCAATAAATAACTCAAAAAAAAAAGCCACAATGCGAGTCACCAAACAATCCAAAAAAAACAACAACAAAAACACAAAAAAAATTTGCTTATCTCACATTGTATGCAATTTTGTAAATCTATTTTATAGATAATTTTACAAAACGTAATTTGATCAAAGATCAAGTTGAAAATTATTGTAAACATGTTAAGGATAAGGACAGCAACAATTATTAATAAAAATGGAAAACTATATTTATCTAAACTTTAGAGCAAGTTACTCTCTGAGAGAACCTGTTGACGCTAGCAACAACTTGTTGATTTCCTTTGAAATGTGCATAAAATGTTTTTAATTTTTTTTTTGTTTGTTTTTTTTTTTTTTGTTCAGCTTTTGATTATCTGCACATTAAGTCAACGTTTGTGATCTCAGCCCTTGTTTTTTTTTTTTTTTTTTGGGGAAATTAACACATATTTTTCAGCTGCTTAGGGTCAGGCAAGCAGAACCCTGCGGGAAAGAAAAATTTAATAACTTTAATTATGCCGAAGATTTTATACACTTTCAAGCTAAAATGAAAAGTTACGCAAACTATATTATTGATCGGTTGTTCCTATACTGATCACCCGATCGCTAGCATATTTGGCTGAACTATAAATTCTGCAAATTTCCTGTAAAGTTTTTCATATACTAACTCAATTTTTGATCCCTTTTTCCTATGATAGATTTACGATATAGTGGTGCGATCTAGGTCAAATATAAGGCTGACATATTCAAGTCATCAGTAAAATGAAAGCCTGTACTATTGTCAGCTATACGATATAGTGTTGACGCCCATGCGAACTTATATACAACTAGGGCTCGGGACAGAGTAAGAATTATTGAAGCTAAAGTTCAGGAAGTTAGCTAGAAAACTGAGTAACGAACAAAGGTTGCGCATGCCTGGCTGCTCATGCTGAATATGAACATATATACTTTATATACTGCCGATCAAAATGAATATACTCTTAGCATAGTGTAACTAAAAAAAAAAAAAGATGAGTTCGAGCAGAAACATAACATAAAAAAAAAGTAACCCAGAGCCATGATATCATAATGTTTTGTTGTCTTCGCTTGTCCATCACTTTCGCAGGAAATGAGACAACACAACATACGGCAAAAGCAAAAGGTAGAAGACAAGGGTCAACAGCAACTAACGCAGTCAAAGTCAAAGTCAGAACAGCAGCAGCAAAAGCAACAGCAACCGTAACAGCAGCCACAGCAGCAGCAGCAGTTGAATGTTCGAGTTGAAGCGGCAATAATAAAAATTCCATAGATGATATGGAACATGCGATGACTCTATAATTAAATAAATAAAACTTTTCGGCCGTTTGGTTGGTTCCACACTTAATAATTAATTGTCATTTAGCAAAGAATTTCAAATGCCAACAACATGAAATGAAAGATGTATTTCTTTTATTTTTCTCCCCCTATTTCAACTGTCGAAATTTGCGTATATTGAAATTTATTAATGTCTGATTTATGAGGCGTACCCAAAGAGCCTGGGAAACATACAGACAGGAATTTTTTTTTTTGAGACGTTAGATTTGAATTTGAATTTGAAAGAGAAATAATAATAATAATAAAAATAAAAGTCTCATATAAGTGTCGGCAAGCACATTGAGATTAGTCAAGCCATAAGGCAAAACATGTGTGCAAAATTGTAACAAGCTGCTGAAAATTTATTAACGATCACACAAGAGCACAATGACTATACGATGAGGCATGAATTAATTAATGGGTTAAGCTTTCAATGTAGCACCATAGGTGGTCGTGCATATAAAAAAAACAACTAATAATTGAGACATTAAGTTTTAACTACAATTTTAATCTTGATATTTCTTATTTTATTTTTCTTATTTTTTCAATATTTCTTTTATAATTTTTTTAAATATTTTTTTTCACATTTCTTTGCATATTTTATTTTTCTTATTTTTTCAATATTTTTTTTATAATTTTTTAAAATATTTTTGTCACATTTCTTTGCATATTTTATTTTTCTTATTTTTGCAATATTTTTTTATAATTTTTTAAAATATTTTTGTCACATTTCTTTGCATATTTTATTTTTCTCATTTTTTCAATATTTTTTTTTATAATTTTTTTAAAATATTTTTTGTCACATTTCTTTGCATATTTTATGTGTGCAATGTTGTTTAACTTACAGCAAGAAAAAAAATATTGTTATCAAAGCTGCATGAATCATGTATGCGTCAATTTTTAATTTCTAATTGGTGATCAAAGATTGTACAATATATAAACACATACACACCCACACACACAAGCTGACACACATGTAGACAGAGTTGTGTTAGTATATTTTTATTATATTTTTTTTTTATAATTATTAATTTCAAGCAATTGTCTTGCAAAACAGCAACTTGTCATCATGCTTGAAGTACAAGTCTATCTGTTATACACTAATTACACTATTAATCAGTTAATCGGCACTATATATACATATATTTTTTATGACAAATTTTATTGGCACAAAGAGAACACAGAAGTTTAAACTTTTTTGCCTAGAGTATTTCAATAGTCATGCAAACTCTCAACTCTTGCGATTTTCCAATTTCTTTAGCCTTTTGCCTTTTTTCTTTTTCTATATATATTTTTTTATTTTCTACTATTTGCCAATAATTTCACCTTTGCACAGCTCGGCAAACACATTAGCGGCAATAATAACTGATAAGATTAGATATTGCGCTCAGCGCGCGAGAAGCATTAGACAAAAAGCGTTAAGACTCTTCAAAAGCTCTTCGTGCGCTTCAAGCTCGCAGCAATGCTATGGCAGACAATTGCATAAAAAAAAAAAAACCAAAAATGAAAAAGAAAATATTGAAAATGAAAATATAAATGCAATTTATAAAGTTGAAAAAAAGGAAGTTGTGGGCGTAACTTTAGTATTGCAGCCACCTGCCAAAATCCAATTAATAATTATTATACATAATAACTAGACTTAATATAGAGAGAGAGAAGCAATTATAATAACAACAATAACAACAACAAACAATTTTTGCTGCTGTTGCTGCTGTTGACTTTCAATAGTGTCTTCTACTCTACCGTTAGCTGCCCCACAACTGTGCCGCTTCACGTCACCCGCGCAGCATATTATAAAGTTCAATAGAAAAAAAATATATATAAACATTTTCATGCTGCTGCTGCTGCTGTTGTTTTTTTTTCTTGCTTATTTTCGTAATAAAGTTTTATGCACGTTATTTTCCCAAGTCTGTTTTTGTTGCTGTTGCTGCTGCTGTTATTTTTTATATATATTTATTTATATTTTTTTTTTTGTATTTTGTTTTTATTCCATTTGACCAAGTGGCCTCATGGCAATTTACTTTCTAATGTCAGCAAAAGTCATGTGCAAGTCAACTCTTTGCGCTCTGTGTGTATGTTTTTTTTTTATCTCATCGTCTTTTTCTTCTACTTATTTTATACTATTTATTATTACAATAATTTATAAAAAAGAAAGAAAAACAACTTTATTTCATTTAATGACTTTAAAGTATTTTTTCTTTTTTTTTTTTTTACCCACGCTGCTGATAATATAAAGCCAGATATATATATATATATATATATATTTATCTATGCAGATTCATAATCCACAAAAGTTTGGTTTTGCTTTCTTGCTATAAAAGAGAAAGAAGACACAAAGCGTAACAAAGCAAGTATAGAGACAGAGACAGAGAGACAGAGAGAGAGAGAAAAGACAAGAGACAACAATAGCAAGGCGTGAAAAAGTTTATATCGTCAACGCATTTAAAAGATAATAATCATATATTTGTTGCTGTTGCTGCTGTTGTTGCTGTTGCTGCTGTTATTGTTGCCTTTGTTGTTATTGTTTCTAAATGCTCGCGCGCTAGACCGCCCGCAAAGAAAATGCCAAAAAAGGCAAAAAAAAAATAGACAATAAATATTTTTAAGGCACAAGAAATATTTATTATTTAATACGTGAAAATGTGTTGCAAGCATTTTTTTTTTTGGCAATTTTTTTTTTATTAATTTTTTTGATGATGACACCAGCAGCAATGGCAGCTAATTAACTGTAATTTGCATTTCTAACCAACAAAAATAAAAAATTGTTTATTAATCAATACAAATCATCATCATCATCATGTTCATCATTATCATTGTGAGATAAGCAGCATCACGCCTTCAATTTTATGGGCACGACCTTTAAATGGCATTAAAGTTTTGCTTTACTTACACAATTAGCCTTTTGGCTGACTAGCTAACTGGCAGAGCAGAGTACAATTTACTTTCAATTATAAATTAATTAATAATCTTTAATGATCAAATATATAGACGCCGTTGGATAATCATGAGGAAATGATAGATAACTTATAACAATTAACTTAATAATGTAATGTGCTGCGGCAGCGTTTGGAATGATCATTAAACTAATTTAGACGAAACGAGTTTAACAGTCGTTGGAATTTTTTTTAGTTTTTTTTTCGTTTTTGTTTTACAAGACTTTGAACAATAGTGTTGAAAGATTTTTTTCAATAATTATTTCAAATAGAGCAAAAAAATTGTTTTATAAAAAATTAAAAATTTTTAACATATTTTTTAAAAATTTTTTTTATAGATTTACAAATAAATTTAATTGCAAATCAATAATTGTAGCACGTAAATGTAAACATGCGCCTTCAACTGTTAAGTTATGTTTGCTGTTATCCTTACGCAACTGTTAACAGCGCACGATCTTACGCTTAGCAGTTAACAGTTGCGTTCGACTGTTAGCTTAACTAGCTTAACAGACAGCAGAAGCCTTCGACTGTTAAGCTAACTCACTTTACATTAGAACTTAACAGACAGCAGACGCCTTCGGCTGTTAAGCTCTACTGACTGTTAAGCTCTGCTGACTGTTAAGCTATGCTGGCTGTTAAGTTCTACACCTTACGCAACTGTTAACAGCGATCTCTGCTTTACAGCAGAGCCTAACAGACAACCGACGCCGGCGACTGTTAGATTCTATCATGCTGTTATCCTTAGACAAACCACAAGCTGTTAACAGCTAACAGCAGCGCACTTGTCGCATACGCTCTCACAATATGCTTTACACAGAATATGCAAATGCACAGAGCAACATTTAAACACACTTACGAACATAACTTTAAAGTGTTAGTGAGTGTAATTTATTTTATTTTAAGCATCGTTTCGCACACACGCACAACTTTCTTGTTATGTTTTATGTGCAACAATTACGAGGCGTATAGGGGCGTGTCGGTGGCAAATCAGTTAACTGACATTTGTAACTGAAACTCTCGCTTTCTACGGCGCCATCGTTCGACTTTGATGATGACTGTGAAATTAGATGGAGGCGGCGATGGTGTCGATGGCGGCAGCACCAGCAGCAGCAGCAGCAGCAGCGACGTCGACATTGTCGGGTGTCATGGCATACGTGTGTGTGTGCGACTGTTATCAGAGAGTTGCCTGACTTACTGACTAACTGAACGAGCAACTAAACATAACTGACAAGACAGACACGCGGCTCTTTCACTTTGCATGCAATATATGCACAAAATATACAACTTGATGTTGCTGCTGTAGTTGTTGTTGTTGTTATTTTGTATACATATTTATATACAGAAACAATCTTTAATCAGCATTTACGCTTTCATCTTTCACATTTCTCAAAAGACGCGCGGCATAGTCTCGCATCTCGCATCAAGTGAAACAGCAGCAACAACATCAACAACATAAACAACTCTGAGCAACCTGTTGACGTTGAGACTGCGCATGCTCAGCGTCAGGCAGCGTCAGGCAGCAGCAGCCAGCTGTAGCTGCTGTTTTTATACGAAAGAAGACTAAAAAAAAAAAAATATTTTAATTTCTTTGGCAAATTTACATAGTTTGCATATCTTACAATATTGCTTTGTCTATTTGTCTCATTTAATTTAGGAATTGGCCGCCCGATCAACATAATTTTTTTTTTTTTTTTATACATATATTTTCTTCTCATCTCGTTTCTTTTCTTTCTTTATTTTTTGATTTCTTTTATAAAAGACGAAAGCAAAAGTGACATTTTTCTGACTGATTTTTATATCAGTGACAGTTGCATAGAGCAGTGGAAGCAGTGGCAGGGGAAGCTAACTTTTTGTGCTCCATTAGCTGTTTCCATTGATTGCGCAACCTTCTTCTACTATGATCTCAGAGTAGATGCCTACGACGACGACGACGACGACGCTATTAAAGTTGAAGAATGAAGAAAATTGTCTTGTGGTTTTTTTTTTTTTTTTTATTTGAATTTTTTTTCTTTCTTCTTTTTTTTTGTTGCTGTTGGTATTCGGAATGTTATTCACATTGATTACAATTTGATTGGACATATATAGCCTAAAGGTGGGATTTGCTGGAGTTACTGCTGTTGCTGCTACTGTCGCTGGACTCTGTGGTCAAGACAAGTCAAGAAAAATGGGCCAAACAACTATCAAACGATTTTGTGAATGGCAATGCAGACTTATGTATGTGTGTGTGTGTGTGTGTGTGGGATTTTTCTTGGCATAAAAGAAATACAAAATATAATGCAAAAAAAAAAAAAAAGAAAAATATATGCCTGACATATATATGGTTATTATTATTATGATAATAACAAAAGTCGCTAGTCTATAGTCTCTAGTCTATAATAAACTCTTGTTGCATAGCGAATGTCTTATTGAAGTTAATGCCGCTGTGGCAATGCTTTGTGTGGTATGCATAAATTATGCTTAAAATATTTTCAATAATTTTTTTTTTTATTTTTATGGAAAATATACAAGTGATAGTTCTGTAAACTTTAAATATTAATAAAAAAAAAAATTAGGAAATAAATATTATAGAAAATAAAACAGGAAAAAAAAAAGTTAACGTTGAGTTCTGCATGCAGATACTTTAATTTTGTTCAATGTTTGCTATGTTAGCTATATAGTTATAGTACAGTGTGATTTAGCATTAATTTTGCAATTATATTTAAGTAATTATTGAACTCAAATTCTGTAAATTTCAGCCGTATATCTGAACAATCAAAAAAGTTTTGCATATACCAAAAATCATCAATTTTCAAGTGATGTTTGCTTTGACTGCTATATGAAAATAGAGTTTCGTTCCGGCTCGTTGCGATTTATATACAACTTGAGGCAATAACAAGTAACTCTGCCAAGTTTAAGACACATAGCTGACTGTACAAGAATATATATGTATATTACAAATTTTCAGCTAAAGTTCAATTTTAATTTTCAATACAAATTCGCTAGAAATAACTATAAAATGTATATTAAATCTTAGTAAATCTTGCTAAAAAATAAACTCTACATATGTTAAGCCTAGCTAATGACAAGTTAAACAATATGTCTAATCCATCATTGTTTATGTACTATAAAAATTTCAAGTACTACGTTAAATGTCTTGCAAATTCGACTCTAGCGCAAAATACAAATAAAACATTACGACAACTGCCATAAAATGTACATATATTCCATATAATAAACTTAGCCTATATAGAGACTTATATATGTATTATATATGAATCGATAAGATAGTCGTCTTCCCCTCGCATTTCCTATTTGGGCTTTTGGCTCATTTTTATTTTTTTTCGATTGTGTTTAATTGCATCAAAATATTATTTATAATTTATAGCGTAAAAAGCAAAATATGAGCACATGAAAAGCAAAAAAAAAAAAATATGAGCACAAAGAGCCTTGGCCTCTTCTACTACTAGCTTTGGCATCTTGGCAACAAGACGACAGCGACGTAGACTTTGTGGCATTTTGTGTTCAGGGTCAGGCACGCCACACGCCGCACGCAGCAAATAGCACGCAACACTCCTCTGCTCACTTCAGAGAGCAAACCCCACACAAACACAAAGGCTGAGTGTACAAGTGTCATCGAACAATACCAACGCGTGCGTGAGCGAGATAGCTATACACATTTTCAACCACAAAGCAAACTCAAAATAATCAAAAAAAATCCATATTTTTTTATATATTTAATTTTTATTATATATTTATTATGTTTTTTTTTCTTCTGATTTATGTGCATTTTGCCTTGCACTTTCAAAATCACATAATAAATTTTCCACTTGCATTTGAAAAAGCATCAAAAAAAAAAACAAAAACAAACAAAAAATTTGAAAAGGGTTTCAAAATTTTTATTTTTTTTTTTGGGGAGCGCGACAAGTTTGGCGATGTCAGAAATCAACAAAAAAAAAAAAATACCTGCAGCTATTGCTGTGGGCTCTTTGCCATACACAAACATACATATATATATATTATATGTGTAGCATATGGAGCGTCAAATTTGGTTCAGGTTCAGCGGTCAACGTCATGCGTTACGCTTATGTCATTATGACAACAACTACAACAACAGCAACATCAACAATAATAAAAACGCATGAAACAAATTATTATATTAATTTCGGTCGCTAAACTAGAGTAACAACAACAACAACAACAACAACAACAGCAACAATGACAACAATAACAAACCAAAATTTTTTTTTTTTTTTTTGCTTTTAGGAAATCACGTGGCAAATGCTTTAACTGCAACATGAAGAGCTTGCTCTTAAGCAACATAAATTATTACAACAAGTTCATAATAAAAATGCATAAAAGGTCGCATTAAAAATATAAAAAAAAAAAATAATAACATCGACCGCCAACGAATCTTTCTCTGACTAATCTGATCTGAATTGAAGCACGGCGACAATAATATATCTCTACCCCCCCCCCCCCCCCTCTATATATACTATGTTTATATTTATTTCATTCAATGAGAAAATTCCGGGAATAACTAAGACTTAGAGCGCTTACAACAAATTGTTGCAAAACACCAAAAAGAGTGACACAAAAATATTTGGAAATATATTTCTTAAAGTTAAACAACAGGCAATGATATGTGACATACTTTATGCTGCATATATACGATATATCATTTGTTGTATCAACATAGGTTTAGGTTAAGGTGAGCTAAACTAATATCTAATGATATTATGCATATGAGAAACATGGAAAGTAGTATGTGTGTGTGTGTGTGTGTGGCAATTTATTGTGGCAAATGGGTTAAAGATATGTTAAGAATTATGAAGTTGATGACAGAGCTATTATCGATATTCATGTGTAGACTCTAAGACTTAGGAGACATAGATCTATCTGTAAAACAGATCATGGTGAGTTGATCATATATAGAGAGAATTGACAGGACTGAGTATTTAGATATACAGCAGAATCTGGTTATAGCGACTATTAAGGGACCATCTGATATTTTATGGAAATATTCTTTGGATTATATACGGATGCTGCTAGAATCATGTAGAGTTCATGTAGTGATCTCGCATTTTTATAATACATATTTTCATATTACAATATATAATTTACTCTAGATTGTCTCCTACTTTTATCAACTGTTCCCATTTCCAGTTAGATCTTGTAGCATTGACTTGTTACAGAGGTTTTCCTCTAAAAATTTGTAGCTAATGTTAAGTAGAAACTACTTGTTATCCTTAAAGTGATTTGTTTTAACTTTTCATATTTTATATACAGTAGATTCCGCTTATAGCGACTTTTAAGGGACCTACGATTTTACGTCGTTATACCCAGAAGACGCACTAACCGAAAGTAGTTTGTATGTATAAGTTTGCATGGGGACCAACCAAGCCAACGAGTTTTAGTCGCAGTAACCGGACGAACGCTTTAAGCAGAGTCGTTATAACCGGATTCTATTGCATTAAAAATCAATATTTTCTTTGCTGTATATAATTCTTATTAGCTGCAAATGTTTCTATTTCTATTCCAAACGGATCTTTGAAAGTTGTTCTATGTATCATTTGAAGATAATCAGAAGTAAAAAATCTTCTTGTATTGCTATAACGTTAATTTTAACTTATCATAGCCCCCATATGACAAAATTCAATACCTGCTCTATATTATTTCACATTTTGCTTTAAATATTTCTATTCTCATTCCAATTTGATTCTATTGCACTTCCCGGATATAAAAGTTCTCTTTTAACTTTTCACCGGTTCTACCAATTCTACTTATATCAAATTCTAGCTTTGTCTAACAAGAACATTTATCATATTGCTTTGTCTTTATTCTTCATTCTTAACTTGTGTCTCGACCCCAATCAAAATTTCCCCCCCATGGGTCATTTGAACTTTTTGTAATTACGGTACTTCCCTCATCAATTGGCAATGCAATAAATTGACTAAAATTGAACTCATTTTTTTAAACTAAGCAGAGATTACTATATATATATTATATATATTATTTGTACAGTTACAACAACAACAACAATTTGTAATTTTTTTTGTTAATATTTCTTGTTATTTTAATGTTTATATACTTAAATTTTAGTTGTTTGTTATTGTTGTAATTTGAAGTATAATTATTTAAACATTAAACCAGTTAAGCGTACACACACACACACACACACACAGAGCTGGCACAGGTTTCTTCTTCCTCTTCTTCATCAGCTTTATCAACAATATTTAGTAAATAAAAGCAAAGCGAGAAAGTCTTGGAGGAGAGTCAGCGGAGTAACGCTTACAACTTGGCTGGAAAATGAAATATCATCATCAGCAACAGGCATCAGACTTTGGCAGCCGTCGATGCAGTTGAAGGCAAAAGTCTAAAGATTTTTCTTTCATTTTATTTCAAATGATTTACAACAATAGCCAAGATCTGTTTTTTGGCCCACTTGATGGCTCTGCGCCATTGACTGACTCACTGACTGTAATTTTTCTGGTTCAAAATAATGAGTAAGGGATTTTATATACATATATTTCTCTCTCTCTCTCTCTCTCTCTCTTTCTCTCTATCTTTGATTTTAACCTGCTTTCTTCAACTATTGTCAGTGTCGTCTTCGGGTTTTTTTTTTTTTTTGGGTGAAACTCTTTCGTATCTAATGGCTACAATTTGTTAGAATGTCTAATTTTTCTCATTTTATTTTTCTAATTTTTTTTCGTTTTCTTTTTTTTTTCTCATTTTCTTTTATGGATTTAATACATTTTTTATTTGATTGCTTTTTTTTGGTTTCTGGTTTCTGGAAGCGGAAAGGAACATTATCACAATGCGGAGCGGAAACTCAACGAAAGCAACAAATAAACAGCTGAGCGCTGAGAGAGCATATGAGATTTAGGGTGATTTTGGAGAACCTACGACAACAGTTTGACAAGCATTGCGCATGTGTCATGACCTTCAAGTCCAAGTTGCTGTTTGTTGCTTATGGCGCCATCCCCTTCAATAACTTTCACTATGGTTGCAAGGCACAAAAAAAAAAAAAAAAGGTTGACAACACTTGCAACAGCTTGCTGTGCGCCTGTTCAAAATCGTAATGGCGAGTTTGTGTGTTGACAGATTCGAGCGCCAAAAATATAACATTTTGTAGCCCTTCTACATGCAGAACATATAGATAAAGACAGATATAGTGCGAGTGAAAGAGAAAGAGACAGATAGAGAGAGAGAGAGCGAAAGAGCGTAAAATGTTAACTTAACAAATGCTGCGCGCCTAATCGAGGCGCCAGCGGGCGCGGCGACTTGACGGCGCCGTCGACGTCGTCAAACTCAATGTGATGCATTTTGGACACGGCCACACACACACACACACAGACAGACACAGGCACAGGCACAAGCACAATCACAACACAACGCACACACAAACAAGGCAATCTGCAACATTGGACACCAGGTGAGCAGCTATACAGCTGACGACGACGACGAAGACGACGACATTGATTATTATTATGTCTTTACTGGCACCAGTTGACGCTGCTGCCCGTTGGCGTTGTCGGCATCGTCAGTTGGCGCATCGTGAAGTTTAATAGTTCAAATGTAAAGGGAAAGGGCAAACAATATGCGAGCAAAACACAATCAATGATTCGCAACGGCTGGCGACGCGGTTGTCAGCATTTGATAGAAGGCAAAAGTAGCCAAAGCATCGTGCAACAGCAAGAGGAACAGCAACAGGAACAGCAACAGCAACAGGAACAGCAACAAGAACAACAACTAAAACAATTTTTCCAGCAATTTTAATACAATTTTTTTTTTTTCGTTCTGTGTCGGCAAAGTTGAAAAAGATTTTTTTTTCTATTTTTTTTTTTTTGGTGGCTGTGGCACTTGCTCTGCCCATTTATCAACACATGCGGTGTGGCGCATTGAACCTGCCCCGAAAAATCAAAGAAACAGAAAAACACAAAGTAAAGATTAGAAGGTGCTAAAAGACTCGCAACATTGTTGTTGTAGTTGTTGTCTAACTAATTGACGTTGTGCTGTGTGATCAGACATGGATCAAGGTAAACCTCTGGCCAGCCAGCATCTCATAATCTCAAGTCTTGTCTTAAAGTCAATCTTCAAGTCTGTCTCTCTCTCTCTCTCTCTCGCCTTGCAGCTTTGACGACTGTTTCCGTCTGCTAAAATTAGTGGTAATTAAAGTGTTACAAGGTGTTATAGCCCCCCCAAAGAAAGTTCAAAACAAAGTCAAAGAAAAAACAAAAACAAAAAATAGAAACAGAAACCGAAAATAAAAAATATAAACAACAATTAAGCATAGTACAAACTGTAGAACAGCAGAATTAGACGTTAAGCTACTGCTGCTACTGCTTGCTGCTGATGTTGCTGTTGCTGTTGCCATTGCTGCTGGTTCTTAAAAAGTTGTTAACTTGATTATAAGCTGATTTTCAGCTTTCATTGACAATAAGAAATAAGAAGTTCTTCGTGGCACTTGCTGCAAGATTTTTACTGCTTAAAATTCATTTCATGAATTTAATTTTTTTTATTTAACAGTTTTTATATTTAACTAAATTTATTTTTTTTATTTACAAATATTTTTTTAATTTGTTTTCATAAATTTTAAAAAAAATTTTATTTTTTGCTTTTTCGGTTGATTTATTTTAAAAATTTGATAGTAGCTTTAAATATTTTTAAAATTAATAATTTTTTTTTATTTAAAATTAATATTTTTTTTAATTTACAATTTTTTTATTTTTTTTTTTATTATTTAAATTATTTTTAGTGGACTAAGATTTAAAAAAAAAATTTTAAATTTTTTTTTATTTATTTAAAATTTTTTTTTATTATTTGAATTATTTTTTTAGTGGACTAAAATTTCAAAGAAAATTTTAATTTTTTTTTTTTTAAATTTTTTTTTATTATTTGAAATATTTTTTTAGTGGACTAAAATTTAAAAAAAAAATTTTTTTTTTAAACATTTTTCTAAAGTTATAAATTAATATTTTTTTTAATTTTATTTATTTAAAAATTTTTTTTAAATTTAGTTTTTAATTCTAGTTCTCAAAATTGTCTCAAAATTATTGACAAGCATTTTCATTAATTCTTTCTGGTTAAAACCTAAATAAGTTTCAAGGTTCTCCTGCGCTGTATGTTGTATACGGAAACATTTAAGTTTCCCTACGCCAATTACAACATAATTACAAGAAAAAATAAAAAAATAAAATTAATACCATAAATTAAGCTCATATTTGTTCAACTTCCTCTTTGAAGGCCCCCAAAGGTAGTAAGAAAAATATCCAATTAATTGTGAGCTAATTAGCCCTTAGTAGTAAAGTTAAAGCTGACCTTCCATTTTTGGTCAGAACTAGCATAACAACCAATTTTGGTAAGAAGTAGCAGCAACAAGTTGTTATAGATCTTCAACCATTTGAATGCAACTGAAATGCAGTTAAGACCAAAAATAAAAGCGAATCATTTAATATTATGACTCAGAATGAAGACTTGAGGTATGGGAACTGTAAAAGAAGAAGAGAAGCAAGGGACAGTGAATTTTAGTCTGGAGTTGCCACCCGTGAGAAGCGCGATCACGCCCAGAACACACAAGGCAAACGATTAAATTGAAAAGATTTCAAGAAATACAAAAAAACACAGACACAGAGAGAGAGAGTCTTCATTCCTCTGATACTTCTTCTTCTAGAGAGACACTCACGCATTTTCCAATTAACGCAAGTTATCTAAAAGCTCACAGATTACCTCCAACCTGTATTTTGACAGTTCACAGCCAAATGATTAAACAATTAGCAGACGACGTTGAGAAACTAAAAAAAAAAAACAAAACAAGAATTCTCTTTCTTTCTCTTTCTCTCCCCTCTTCCCTTGCCACTCTCAATATTCAATTTCTTAATTCTTCGATAGCCAGAGACACGTTCTCGAAATAAAGGTAAACGTAAAGGCAAAAGAGTCAGAGATGATCTTAAGATCTTTGTCTATATAAATGAACCGTCATCAATTACAAAAACAACAAACAGAAAAAAAGGAAAAAAAAAAATAAAGCTAAAAGAAAGTGAAAAATAGAGTTGATAGGCAAGTTGATGCGTTATAAGCCAGAGATAGATGATGCTATATGTATGTATGTCCATGGCAATGGGCTACTATGCTATACACCATGGGAGTCACAGTTTACACTTTCCCAACACACACACAAACAGAGAGTGAGAGACACACATAATAATCAAGAGACAAGACACGCGAGAAAGAAAAACCTCAATCAAATGCTGACTTTGTGCATAACTTAAACGCGCGTAGGTCATCATCAGGCAGAAGAAATACGTTATACGATGTTGATGTTGTTGTTTCTGTTGTTGTTGCTTGTGTGGGTTGGTTGTTTGTTTTGGGAAAGTGGACGACAATGATGTTGATAATGATGATGGGGCAATGGGGCGAGATGCCAATGCCAAGATGAATTGGATATCTTGGCATACGGAAACGCACATCACATCAACAGGCGAATGTCCAACTTTAACTTCAAGTCCAAGTCAAGAAAAAAAAGCGAAAGAAAAGAAGAAAAAGAAGTTAACTGTCGCTTATTAAGTGAAAATGAAAGCGTTTGCCGAAAAGCTACATCGAGACCCTCAACACAAAAAAAAAAATAAAATAAAAAGCAGTAAGAAACAAAAAAAAAAAAAATCAACCGGTTTTCCGGCCCAGCTATAACAAGAGCTCCCCAAAAAAAAACTCAAAACAATCAAAAGCCTTAACATCGCAACGCGCCAAGAAAAAAACGTAGCTCATTTTCATAGTCCATAAGCGTGGTAATAGCATAAACAAACAACAGTTAGACTTAGACTAACTGCGTCTTCTTCTGCTTCTTCTTCTTATTAGCTGACCTCTAAGCGCTACGTTCAACATGAACTCAAAAAAATATATGTGAAAACTTAAATCTTGTTTACAGCAGCAGCTGAAAATGTATTTTTTTTATGCGTGTTTTTACAGCAAATTTCCTATTGCAATTTGTATTGAACTACTTAAAAAAAAAAAAGGATTTATGATAGAAAATAAACACAAATAATGAGAAACTCACCACTGTTAATGAGAAACTCAAAAATGTTAACACTTCAATCTTATTACCACTGCGCAGATATGTAACAGTGTTTAGAATTTTAAACATTTTTATTTATATGCAGAGAATGTTGAAAACTTTCCACAGTAAAATAAAATCAAAAAATTGTAAATATTAAATCAAAGCATATAAAAAATATTTTTGCATATTTTTGCCATTGCATTTTATATAAAACTAAGCATATTCTAAACTGTTCCCACAGTGCGAATTTTACTACTGTTAATAACAGTCTCAAAAAATGTAAAGACTTAAATTTCATTTACAGTCTTCCATCTTCACGTTTTCTATATTTAATTTAATTTTAATATATTTTTAAATATTGAAAATTCCCCACAGTAAAATGCGAAACTATTTCGAGAAATATTAAAAATTCTTTACACTAATAATGCGAATTTTACCACTGTTAATTTCTTCAAAAAACTTTTTGCATATTTTCCCCACTGTAATTTATATTAAGAACTAAGAATATTGAAAACTCCCCACAGTAATATTTGTGAAACTCACCTCTGTTAATGACGACGCTGCTGTCACCGCTGCTGCTAGCGCTATCGTTAAGCGTTTGCGTCTGCGTCTGCGTTAACGGTGGCTGCACTGTCTTTTGTTGCTGTTGTTGTTTTTGTTCTTTTTGTTGCTGCTTCTCTTGCTGCTGCTGCTGCTGCTGCTGATGCTGCTGTATTTCGTTCTCTTGTTGTTGTTTTTCTTTGCCAGAGAAATGAACGCTGCCATCACGATGCAAATGCAGCTCAAAATGTGCTGGCAATTCGGATTCATATTCATCACTGGGAAAACGTTGAGCTTGCGCAGCAACCTTATGATAAAGTGAGGTGAACTGATAAACAAGCGCCCAGGCCTGATCCTCCGATAATGGTGCCTTAAATGAATCCAATATATTATCCAATTTGACACATTGATCCACACATGTGCATTGATAAAATGCCTGCAGCAATAGCTGATGGGCGCTATCGATGCCATTGGACGTTGCATCGATAATGACGCTGACATTATTCTGCTGCATTTCGGCTTGTGAATGTGAATGCTTTAATGTGTGTGAGTGTGTATGTGTGTGTGTGTGTGTATGTGCATGTGTATGTCCATCCCCATTGGCGCTGTCTGGGGAAGTGGATAGAAAACCATCTTCGGATTCTCCTTCGGCAAATTGTCGACGCTTTGCCGATGTGACCTTGGGTGTTGTTATTTTTGTTATTGCTGCAGTTGTTGTTTCTGCTGCTGCTGTTGTTGTTGTTGTTACTGTTTTTGTTGTTGTTGCCATGGCCTTGACAGTGGCAGCGTCAGCATTGTTGGCATCAGCATCGCCTGTCAGGCTGTTGTCCAATTGGAGTTCCGTCATTTTTTTTTTATATTCTTCTACTTCTTCTTCTTACTGTTGTTTTAATTGTTCTTGTTGTTGTTGGTTGGTGTAATTGTTGTTGTTGTTGTTTTAGGCAACAAACCAAAAAACTTCTACCATGCCTCTCAACATATATGTATATAAAAAAAAAATAAATAAATTTAATGTATGTTTTGTCGAGCTGTTGCTGTTGTTGTTATTGTTTTTGTTGTTTTTTTGTATTTTTTGTATTTTTTTTTTTTTTGTTTTTATTGTATTTGTGTTTTTCAACTTGAAATTTTGAAACAAAACTGATTTTGCTACTATTAGTTAGTTGTCGTAGAAAGAAAGCATGTCAAGCAAAATATATTATTCAAATATTTGTTACACGCCACACGTCACATATAAAACACGCAACACGCAACGCGAACACATTTATAAACAATTGTAAATACATTTATATAGATTTCTTATTTGTTTTATGATTTATGTATAATTTATTTTTATTTTTATTTATTTATAATATTCTAAAACACACACACAAAAAACTTGACACTTTAAATTTTAATTTTTAACACAAAAAACGAAGCCAGAAATTTAATTTTATATTTGTATTTTATTTTATATTTTTGCGGTACTTATTTTCGTCGTCACGTTTTATGCTCTATGCACTTTTGCCGTTATGTTTTTGCGTTATTCCTTCTATTCTTCTTTTCTCCTCTCTTTTCTTATTAACCGCTCGCCAACGTTTGCATTTTCACAACACATTCAACATCAACGACGCCGTTCGCCGGCAGGGGGCGCATTTAGGGGGGAAAAGAAATTCGTTCACTTTTTTTTTTTTATTTTTTTGCTGCCCTTCTGCCTTTTGGTATATGCGTATGTTAATGTGTGTGTCTGTTTTAAACACAGTTTTGCTAAACAAAATCACGCGCGGCCTTTGATTAGAACACAAATCAAATTAAATATTTTCCGTTATTTCTTTGTTGTTGTTTTTATTATTTCTTTATCCGTTCGGTTTAACGTCAAAAAAGTTAACTGCACTTGTGTTTAGATAACTTTTATATACTTTATCAAGCGCTCTTCATTTTTTTTTTACTTTTCAATTTGTCGTTACGATTTATAATTTCTTTCGTCTGTTTTTGCAAAAAAAAAAAAACTGACGCGCGCACACACGTCCGATCGTCATGAAAGTTAAACGCAAAGTAACAGCAGCCAAGCGAACAGGCAGCCAGACAACTGTTAACATAGCTTGAGAGTTTAGAGCTTAACATAACTGCTTACAGCGAATGTAAATATGCCGCCAAGCATTGGTGCCTACAATAAAACGAGATAAGAAATGTATAAGAAAAATAAATAAATAGATAAGAAATCAAAAAAAAAAAAATAATTTAAATATGTTTATTGAATGATTAATGAAAACATTGCCTCATTATGCTGTTGAAATTAATCAAATTATATTTATATTTTCTTATCTTGAGTATTCGTGCAGCGCTGTTAAATTAACAGCAGTGCGCTCTCTCTCTCCTCAAATGCTTAACATAAAAGCGCAAGAGCGCACTGCTCAGCTGTTCTGTTAAGCGGCCGTTGCGCGCTCTCTCTCTCTCTCTCGCACTTACTCATTGACTCACAGAGTCTCGCTCTTTGCGTTTTTATTTTGATTCCAGTTTTTCGTTGTGTTTGCTTTGCAGCGGCAGCTGATAAGCAATATGGAAGCTTCTTCTTTTTGTTTTTTCTTTTTTGTTTTTGTTTGAATTGTGAGCTGCTTTTATTTTTTTTTGGCAAACGCAGATTTCACATGCCTAACTGGCTGAACTACAGGTGCAATTTGAGGCAATTATGTTAAGGTCAAGTCGAGTTGCCGCTATGGCCAAGATATGTTATTGGAATCATGTATGAGTAGCGAGCAAAAACTTCTTGACGGCAGGGTCAACATTAGATGTTTTTGCCTACTTAACAGAGAGAGAGAGAGATGGAGGTAGAGATAGAGAGAGTGAGGCTTGATATGAAATTAAATTTAATTTATTACTTGCGATTTTTCTTCTTCTTCTTTTAGTTTTTCATGCAATTATTTAAAGCGCATTGCATAAAGTTTTAATCAGTTGTAATAAAAAACAAAAACAAAAACAAAAAAAAAACCAAATGCAACCTCAAGGACCTTAAGATCAGAGATCAGAGAGTTTTACGATTTAATAAGCAATAATAAGTGCGCGCTGTCAGCCAACTTGCTGTGTTGACCAAGTTATGATATATGAGCCGTAAATTGAAATTTTATATTTTTGTTGCTGTTGTTTCTTGTTGTTGTTGTTGCAGTAGCTAAAAAGATTTGCATACAATATTATTACAGCATCCTCGATATCGCCATTGGACTGCGCAACTTTTAACGACTTCAGTTTTTCTTACTGCCGTTTTTTTTGTTTTTTTTTTTTTGGGGCGTTAATAAAATTTCAGTAATTTTTTTTCTTCTTTTTTTTTATTAATTGGCGACAACTTCTGCGGCTGTGGCTACAACTGCGTCTGCAGTTGCGAGTCAAGTTTTGACGGCAATGCTGCCGCCTCTGCCCACGTAATCAGCAGCAGACGCATAGCCATAAAAAGTGTGTCCTCAACACTAGACGCAGCTGCTTTGCTGTTGATGTCATTTTAACACTGTTGCAGAAAGAGTAGAAGGAGAAGAGCAGAAGAAGAAGCTGCAGAAGCAGCAGCAACAGCAACAGCAGTCAGACATCTGTTTGCCAATTGTTTGTCATTTTATTTGCCAAATGAATTAATTAATGAACATTGATTGCATTGATCTTCTCTTTTTTTTCTCTTTTCATGGTTTATTTATACATTTATTTTGTAATTTAATTTTATTTATTTCCACTTATTATTTAACTGTTTCTTTTGCGCTTTAAGCTTTGAGTTCAACAGCCGCCAAAGGCGAACTTCAACCCACTGTGCGAGTGCGAGACTGACAGAGACAGCTAGAAAGACATGTGCATATATATGTATGTACATATGTTATTGTTCTTTTTCCTACTTCTGCTTCTTCGTACTGTTAACTCGAGAGTTTGAATGATGATTCATGTTGTTCATATACTCAAAACTCGTAAACACAAATATGCAAACGCTAAATAAAAAACCAAAAAAATAAATGAGCCAAAACTCTATGAATGGGTGTAGTAACAAAGCAATATGCAGTGTAAATTTTAAAGGTATAAACGAATTTTACTGACCACTGCAACATTTTTGTTGAAGAGTAGCAAAAAAAATTTGTGTACACACTGCTAGCAGCTGCTGTTAAGCATCATAAGTGTCGACTGTTAACTTTAACAGCATTCTGTGGAAAGCATACAAGTGTCGACTGTTAACTTTAACAGCATAATGTAAACACTACTTACAGCTTCTGTTAAAGCAAGGCAAAGTCTTGTAATGTTAGCGTTAAGTTTCAGTTAGTGTATGCAATAGTCGACTGCTTGGCTGCTTGCTATGACTTGGACTCATACAACTCCCTCGTAGAACATGTTATTCTGGAATTGTTCTGTTGTTCTGTGAATCAGCCAAGCGTTGCATTTTTGGTCAATTACATTTTGTCGCGCGGGTGGCAGCCGTTTGCTGTTGGCTTAGTCGACCAGTGGCGACTTTTGAAGCTTTGCTCTTTGGTCAATTGTGGGCGTGGCATAGACATAGATATGTATATGTCAGTATGTTTGTGTTGTATTTGTCATGCAACGACGACGTAGCGGAAATGCGCATCCGTTTTTGGAGCTGCAACTAAATGTAGCAACATCAACAACAACAACAATAATAAGAGTAACAATAAGAGCAACATTAAGTTTTATTCTACTAACAAAATGAGCTTCAATTTAAAGTTGGCAAATCTTTTCGTTATTTCGCATTTTCTGTGTCAAGCCAATGACCAAATTTGTACTTAAATTCAAGTTAAATGCGACTGAAAGCTGTTTGCTTAGGTTGCGTTGCCTTGCGTTGCGTTGCGTACAAACAATTTGCTCTCAAAGAGGATGCAACGCTTCGTTGCACTTGACACTTTTGCCACAGCGCATTGCATAAAACGATTTTTTTTTGTAGCCGCAATCACTGCTAGCAAATCGCTTAACAGTTAGATTTGGCGGAAAAAGCGCAAGAATTTTATTTTATTTGTAAAATAGCAAAAAAAAATAATTTAAATGAGAATTTAAAATTTAAACGATCGTTAAACTTTCGTTGTGCTTTGACTTTAACAGCGCTGTTAATGTTAGACAGGACACTAGGCTGTTGCTTAACAGCTGCTGTTAAATGTAAGTATCGATAGGCGATAATTATCAAAGAGCAGCTTAGCATGAATTGCAAAGTGCAACTGCAACTGACGAAAAGCAACTGACGAAATTAAATTATATGTAGTGTATATAAAAGTCGGCTTTAATGTATGCAACTGTTTCATTTGAACATTCCATCAGTTTGTCAATTCATCGCTTAGTGCGCGCCGTTGCTCACGTGTGGAAATCATTGCAGCTAATGTGCATTATTTCTTTTTCTACTGCTGTGTTTCGTGTTCCCCCCCCCCCACCACATGCTCGATGCTTTTCTTGTTATTGTTTTCTTTGGCGCGTCTCTCACAGATCTTTTGTTGAGCGCAGAAACACAAACACTTACAAACACACATGCATATGCTATGCAGACAAATACAATTGTGTAATAATTCTCTCTCTCAGTGTGTGCGTGTGTGTGCGCGCGCAACTTGGTCTAAAAACGTGATGCAATTAGAGACGAGCAGGCACTTTAAACTAGTCAAAGTGGAAAGGGAAGTGAAAGAGGAAAGAGGAAACAAACAGCATAAAGGTAAAGCAGAGAGTGAGGTGTGAATAGCAATGGAAGGGTAAGCAAAGTTATGATTATCGTACGTGTTTCAGTTCTACTACAACATATTCTCTCTCTCTCTGTCTCTTTTACTCTCTCTTCACTTGGTAATCAATTTAATTTTTATACCCGTTACCCCTAAGGTACCTAAGGGTATAATAACTTTGTGTGTGACTTAAGTAAATGTATGTAACGTTCATAAGTAGGCGTGGTCCAGAGCATAAAAGTCGATGGGAACATGTCCGTCTGTTCATATAAATCCCTAGATCTTGGAGATTATATGAGCTGGGGAGCTACAGAAAGCTAGAACTTTGGAACACTTATAATGAAGGCAGAAGGCGTTACTGCAGATCGCATCATAAGCAAGCGAGTTATGCAGTCTGCAATTCCTATGCGGTACCGGGTATCTTATAGTCGAGCTTAATTCAACTGTAGCTTTCTTACATGCTTTTGTTTTTTCCTGTCTTTCATTTTTATTTTTGTATTATATTTTTCTTATATTTTTTTTTCTTATATTTTTTTTTGATTGTGAGAAACTGCATGAGCCTGAGAAAGTTGAAAAGTTCTAGAATAGAATAATTCTTAATTACATAGGAAATCATAATAAGGAAACTAAGGAAACTAATTGTAGCGCAGCTAAAGTAAAAAAATATTACTTCCATATATAGTTCACACTATATAATTCCGTAAAATGCAAAGACCACACAGAAATTCTTATAAGCTTTATTCTCAGTTTCCCCAATTGCAGCACATTGAACTCAAAAGTGCCAAATACCAGAGCAGATAACCTAGAAAAATAATATAAAGTTGACCAAAAAAAAAAAAAAAAAGGTAAAAAAAATAAAGAAAGAATGTCACAGCCAAAGTTTCAATACAATTTTCTATTTTCATTACGGCAACACTTCTCTTACTATCTCTATCTCCATCTCACTCACACTTGCTAACAATAATACGCACAATTATTTAGCTGGCTATCATTTTTTTTTTTTTAGCGGCTTAAATGTATCGTGAAATGCGCAACGGGAGAATGAGAATCCGTAGAGACAGCAGCAGCAGACAGTTGAAGAAATTTTAAGAAGTGCTAGAATAAGAAATAGAAGAAGGCGTAACAGCTGTCACTGCATGCTCAAGCGAGCGTGAGAGAAAGACAAAGACAGAGACAGAGAGAGAGAGAGAGCGACAGATAGTGCGACAGACACTTGACATAGACATAGATATGAGCAAAGTCAAGCACTTGGCTGAAACTTCAACCGCAATTCCCCAACTTCAGTTGCTGCTGCTGTTTTTTTTTATTTTTCAGTCTCTTTCCGATGATGATTTGCCATGACCAGTGAAAGCAGAACGTAATCAGTAAAAGACTCTGTACAAAAATCAGAAGTTTTTGGAGAAGCTCAAATATATACTCAAACTGCAAAAGAATTTGATAGTCAAAGTATAGTTAATGTTGCAATACTCTTAAAATTAGACTAGAAATTGTTATAAATGAAGTAAAGAAATTTTATAAAATTTTGGAATATTTTGTAAATTTTGTAAAATTTTATAAAATTTTGGAATATATATAATCACTGAATTTCCATATAAACTCAAAATTTATTTCGGAAATTACAAAAAAAAAACTCACTAAAAATATTTGAAAATTAGTTGTTGGAAAATTTTAGTGGAATTTTTCTAGAAAATTTAAAGATATTTTGCAAAAATTGTTTTTCCAAGTTCCTGAAATCCAGACAGACTTAGCCACGCCCACTCGGATGGGCGTTACATGCATTTGCTAGTAACACAAAGTCTTTATACACTCAGCACCCTATGGGTGTCGGATATAAAAACAACCGAAACAAGTTTCTTCAACATTTCAAACTTTAGCATAAAAAAAAAACTCAAGTAATATGCCAAAAACATTCATTAAAGCTTGAAAACGAAATGCATATAAAAATTCAAGTACTCAAAGTATGTTAGTGTAACAGCAAATGCAGAATGATTCCCTGCTCCATGACATAGCGCTCTAATTTGTGTGCATGTAATTATTTCAGGTAACTCGGCAGCGATTTGTACTATAACTTTAGACATAGATAAAAGACTTTGTATGCGACTGCGACTACGAGTCTAAGACAAAAGACAACTTGAAGACCCATTTATGGGCGGAGGGCAATGGCAACATATTAAAAGTAAGTGCCACTTAAGGTTTTTGCCCAAAAAAAAATGCCAAGAACTTGCGCAAGTCAGTCACAGTCTGGCAGTGAAGTGACTACACTTCACTTCACTTCACTTCACTTGGGAATAGTAGATGCTGGCAGAGCAAAGAGTGAAGAGACTGAAGCATAAAGCGAGGAATCTATGCAATTTCTAAAACGTGATTCGTGCAAAGACACAAAAAAAAAATGCTATGGCATAGAGCACAGGGAGTCAGGGTGTCCGAGAGTCTGGAGGGGAGGCTAAACTTTAGTCAGTCAGACTTAGTTCAAGTTGTAGTTTGGCAGCGTCTTAGTCTTCAGTCTACAGTCTACAGTCTTCAGTTTGCAGTGTAGCACAACAAAAGACTATTAATATAATTTGTGTCTGCATCTGGATTGTGCCACTCTTCAAATTGCCTACCATTTGCCCCCAAAAGACTTTTCCAGTACACACACACACAATCAGAGAGAAACAATCGAAAAAGCAAAAATTGAGTTTCGTCCTAAACGATTATAAAGCTTAAAGCGCAACTCGGAGGCGATCGACAAAATGAAAAAGAGCATAAAGCAAAAACAAAAAAAAAAATAATATATAGAGAGAGAGACCTTTATGCCACATAGCATGCCACACAGGCTGTAATACAATTGCAACATTTGTGGCAAAGTTGCAAACAATATTTGTAGATCAAATGTACCGCTGACACGATCGTGTCATCGCCCTCGGAAATAATTCTTTGTGGGTGTGTGTGTGGGATTATTTTCTACGCCCTTCTCTCTCTCTCTCTCTATCTATCTATCTCTGTCTCTTTTATCTATATTTACTTTAATTTTTGTTGATTTTTTTTTTCTTACTGCAATGTCGCTTAATTTTTATTGCCCAAACAAACGAAATGGCGCAGTTCTCCGACATAGATTAATCAACATTGACGGAAGTTTCCCGCTCAACGAACGAAATTGTTCAAAAGAAATACGAAAAAAAAAAATAAGTAAAACTCATAATTGAGACAGATTAAGAACAATTTTTTTTTTTTTTGGAGTGCGATGCTCTGACTCTTCAAGTATGTCGAGTGTCTATATGCCACGCCTACAACATCAGATTGTGCCAAATTCACATGCGCAACGAATTGTTGAAACAATTTTTTTTGAAGTTTTCGGGACTTTAGCTACAAGCTGAGATATCATAGTATATATATATACTATATATCAGTATATCAACTCAATGATAAGCTAAAAAGTAGCGTCGCTAATTCTAGGAACTCATTAACTCATAAGCCTAAAAAGAAAGAGAGAGAGAGAGAGAGTTGGGGATCTTGTTGTTGTATCCTGCTTTAGCTAGGAAACCCATCGAATAGCTTTACAAATCAGTGACAAAGCCACAAAGCGTTGCGGTTAACAGTCGCCAGAATACAGCCATAAACTAAGGCCACCTAGTGAAAGACTTGGAACAGGTCTGAAGACTGTGACTAAACACTGCAACTACAAACTGAGACTGCAACTAGCTCTCTGTGGTCAATTTTCTGTGAGACTCTACAGTGCGGCGGCGTGTACATAAAGCAAGATATTTATGGCTATGGACGGCGATTGGCGTTTGATGATAATGAAGACCTTTGTGACAATGTTCTCACTCTCTGTAAGTTGTAAGTGCCAGGAATACATTTTTAGGCTACCTAGAATGATAGAGATCCCTAAATGAAATTAACAAGTGCTAAATGAGACCTCACAGTGTGTGCTAAGAAATGAATAATTAAACTTGCATTCGATGGAAGAAAAAACTGGAGAGAAGATACGCAGGAAGACTTTGTAGAAGGTCTGTAAAGAAATTTAAGGCAAAATCTGAAACAAAATAGTCTTAGCATCGACCAATTGTCTGACATAAAGTAGTCTTTGTATATATAGGAAGTCCAATAGAAGGAATTTCTTGAATTATGTTAGTCTTTGGATGTTAGTATACAGGATGTCCAATGGAAACAAAGTAACCTTTGGATATATGTATGTGAGAATACAAGAGATCCCTAAAGAAATTTTAGTAGAAGAGAAAGATGATAACGAGTATCCCTAAGATTGACTAGAAGTTGATGCAGAACAAAATTTGTGCAGAGAAGATAATATAGTAGTCGTTGGAGAGATAACATCACTGCAGGTGCTTAACTGATCCATTAGTATATCCATATCATGTGTGCTTGTCATATTTGATTGTGATTGCCACTCACTAAGCGGCTGTGCCCGTTGCTCCTTTTGCTCCTGTTGCTCTGAATGTTCCAAGTGTTCGACTGTGTAATTATATTGATGCTGCAAATCAAGCTTAAGACGCTGACGCTATTTGGAGATAAATTAAAATTTTGGATTAGCATAAATGTCCTTGGGTAAACTTAATCTGAAATCTAGGACTCACCTTTTTGCGTGATGCATTCTCGGCTAGAAAACGGCAGAGTTGCTGTAGCTGCAATTCACACAGCAATTGTAGAAGTGTGTCCGAAAAATACAAAGCGACACTAGAAGAAGTAAAAGTTATAGGAAAAGTACACTAGAAGCAACAGTTCTAGAACTGTTGCCTAAGATACCTAAGAGACAAGTAGTAGTAGATGTTCTCAGAGATCCTGAAGACATACTAGAAGTAGTAGCAGCAACCGTAACACTAGAAGAAGTAAAAGTGTCAAGAAAAGATTTCACATGAAACACTAGAAGAAACGATTCTAGGAGTGTTGCCTAAGATACCTAAGGGACGAGTAGTAGTTGATGCTGTCAGATATCCTGAAGACATACTAGAAGTAGTAGCAGCAGTTGTAAAACTAGAAGAAGTAAAAGTTATAGGAAAAGTTATCCCAAGGAACACTAGAAGAAAAGATTCTAGGAGTGTTGCCTAAGAAACCTAAGGGACGAGTAGTAGTAGATGCTGTCAGAGATCCTGAAGACATACTAGAAGTAGTAGCAGCAACCGTAACACTAGAAGAAGTAAAAGTTATAGGAAAAGTTATCCCAAGGAACACTAGAAGAAAAGATTCTAGAACTGTTGCCTAAGATACCTAAGGGACGAGTAGTAGTAGATGCTGTCAGTGATCTCAAAGATCCCAAAAACACACTAGAAGTAGTAGCAGCAGTTGTAACAGAAAGTGATAACTAAAAGAAAGTCTTTGCATAAGGAAGACCTCACACCAAGAATTTCTGCAACGCTTCAATTTTGTTTTCGAATGTCGCCCGTTTTTTTTTTCTGCCAACATTTTGGGAAATTTTTATATTGCTGTTACTGTTGTTGTTGTTGTTGTTACTGTTGTTGTTGCTGTAGTTATTTGTGCAGCGCACTTTCATTTTCAGTGCACACGTCGCATAATTAATTGCGACCGAAAGTGGACAACGATTTGAGCAGCCGTCGCAGAAAGTAAAATGTAAAAAATTGTTCAAAATTGTAAAATGTGCTGCAAAGGAACCCAAAAAAAAAACGCGAACCTGTCCGATCGACAAAAACCGGATCATCAATTGCAGCTGGAGAGTAGGAGAGTTTGTGGTAGCCGAATGTTAAAGCTGTAGCTGTAGATGTATGAGATGCTGGTGTTGCATTGGGGGTTGGAAGTTGAAGGCAACTTTCTTCTTGCTTCTGCTTCTGACACACTAAACTGACGCAACGCCATGCGGCGCAGCAACAAGTGCAGCGACGCGACGACATCGACAGCGACAGCGACGTTGTACGCCCACGAGAAAAGACAACGACGACGACGACGACGATGATGGCAGTGGCAGTAGCAGCGCCGGCTTCCTGCCGCGTAAAAGACTGTGGCATAAATGAAAATTAAGCATGTTTATGGCAACTATATGTTGCACAGCAAGTGATGAGGAGATAATGGAAGGGGGTAGAGGGAGGTACATGAGGTGTAGGGCATACGTTGCATGCCTCATTCACACGCGTGGCACACACACAAACACATACACATTGAGAGATTGGGTTCAGGTCTGACAGAACCAGTTTAATGGCGCATGAAATTTCACCAAAAAAAAAAAAAAAGTAAAAATTTTTTATATATATAAATATATCGGCGAATCTGCGTCTAGCTTAAGGTGCCAAAACGTTGCAACATTTGCCATGCGCACATTGAGGGGAAGAGGCGAGGGGGTGTTGTGGCAAGTTGATTTGCTTAAAAAGAAAGAAATTCACTTTCCTTTGGCTGCGTTTTGGGGCTCGCTCATTGCTTGCTGCATCGCTGGCAAAGGCAAAGAAGGTCACGTTGTAGATCATGAGGATTCGACAAGACATTGGACGACGACGACGACGACTCCGACGACTGCAACTGCAACTTCGACTTAGACAACTCTCAACAGTTGATGCTGGACTTAAGCTTGTATATCTCTGTGTCTCTAAGGCTAAGCTCTCGCCTTCGCTCCCCTGCATCAAACTTACAATTGAATGCAACTTGAAGTTGCAACAACTGCTGCGCAAAAATTGCAACGCGCCAAAAAAAAAAAAACCAAAAAAAAAATACTTTTAATGAAAGTTGGCACTTTGCTTTTTGGCTGCCTCGTTTCGTTTGCCAACATTGCTGGCACTTTGTTGTTATTGTTGTTGTTGTTGTTGTTATTATTTTTGGGGGGATTTTCGTTTGTTTTCTTTCTGTTGTTTGTTTGTTTGTTGTTGTTGTTTTATTTTCTTTTTGATTTGTGGCAGGCGACATGGAAAATGACAAGGAAAATGCTTTGCTTGTTGTTGGTTTTTTCTTCTTTTTTTTTGTGCTTTGTTTTGCTGCTGCTCCTTGCTGTTTGCTTGCTTGGCTAAAAGGTGTTTTTTACCGTTAGCTAATTGGCAAACTTAAAGGCATTTTGTGGCCTTTTATTTTCTTGCTGTTGTTGTTGTTGTTGTTGCAGCCAACTGCTAAATAAGCTTATCGCTGATTCTACTTAATGCAACATAAAGTTCATTTGAAAATTGCATTTTCTTTCAGCTCAGAGAATACTCAAACGTTTTTTTTAACTTTCTTTTGAACGAGTTTAGGTTTTTTTTTTTTATATATATTCCCGATGCTCGTAGGATTCTGAGTTTTTGACAGCAGCAAATGTTGACTGCACTCATAAATTATATTATATATATATTCTTTATCTGCATCGACAGCGTATTGTAATATTTGAAATTTGTAGTAAAATACATCGAGCAGCATTTTTATACACTTGGGGAGAAGGCTAGTTGGGGCCCCCAAAAATCATACAAAATATTAAAAACAATATTCAAATATTTATTTTTATCATTGAAAAAAAAAAATAATAAATTTAATATTTGCTTTTTTTTTTATTTTTTAATAAAATAAAATATTTAAGAATTTATTTATTTTTTTTATATATTTTTTCTATTCTTATTTTTTAACACTGACAGAAGAAAAATAATAAATTTTATATTTATATTTAAAATAATTTATTTATTTATTTTTTTGTTTATTTTTATATGTATTTTTTTATATATTTATATCCTCTGCAGGTTTTTATATTGATTTTGACTCTTTTTTATTGCCCTTTTTTATTTTTTAAAAATAAATAAAATATTTAAGAATTTATTTATTTATTTATTTTTTTTTATATATTTTTTCTATTCTTATTTTCTAACACTCACAGAAAAAAAAATATAAATATTTATTTTTATCATTGAAAAAAAAAATAATTTTTATATTTACTTTTTTTTATTTTTTTAAGTTAAATAAAATATTTAAACATAATTTATTTATTTATTTATTTTTATATGTATTTTTTTATATTTTTATATTCTCTGCAGGTTTTTATATTGATTTTGACTCTTTTTTATTTTTTAAAAATAAATAAAATATTTAAGAATTTATTTATTTATTTATTTTTTTATATATTTTTTCTATTTTTATTTTTTAACAGTGACAGAAAAAAATATAAATATTTATTTTTATCATTGAAAAAAAAAATTTAAATATTTATTTTTATTATTGAAAAAAAAAATAATAAATTTTATATTTACTTTTTTTTATTTTTTAAAGATAAATAGAATATTTAAAAATAATTTATTTATTTATTTTTATATGTATTTTTTTATATTTTTATATTCTCTGCAGGTTTTTATATTGATTTTGACTCTTTTTTATTGCTCTTTTTTATTTTTTAAAAATAAATAAAATATTTAAGAATTTATTTATTTATTTATTTATTTTTTTTATATATTTTTTCTATTCCTATTTTTTTAACACTGAAATATTTATATATCTATTTTTTATATTTTAATTTTGACTCATTTTTATTGCTCTTTTTTATTTTTTAAAAATAAATAAAATATTTAAGAATTTTATTTATTTTTTTAATATATTTTTTTAACACTGACAGAGTAAATTATAAATATTTATATATCTATTTTTTTTATATATTTTTATATCCTCTGCAGGTTTATATTGATTTTGACTCTTTTTTATTGCTCTTTTTTATTTTTTAAAAATAAATAAAATATTTAAGAATTTTATTTATTTATTTTTTCTATTCTTATTTTTTAACACTGACAGAAAAAAAATATAAATATTTATATATCTATTTTCTTTTATATATTTTTATATCCTCTGCAGGTGTATATTAACTTTGACCAATAGTTTCTGACGTCCCATAGAGCTCATCCGGTAGAGCTCATCCGAGCTCATCCGACTGCTCATCCGACTGCCGTTACCTGCTAAATCCTGTGAATCCGTTGAATCTTTAATCTTTACTACTGCTAGGACAACACCGACAGCATTTCTTAGCCTTGACAGTGCTTGACTTGCAGCTGAAACTTGGCAGATTAGTGGCAAGAAATTTCAAAAAAAAGAAAGAAAAAATACAATGGCTTGCTGAACGTGCTGCTTGTTGCAAGAACAATGTTTAATTAACATAAATAACAAAATAACGATAATTGGAGCCCCAGTAAAATGTATCATAAGAAGTCACCGTTTGTGTTCATATTATTGTTGTGTTGCTGTTGTGTAAGTTGAAGTGTTGTGGTGTTATGCATGTTATAAGCTTTTGTCAAATTCGTTGCTTTTATGTGTGTGTTTTCATAAATTTCTATTTCATTCAGTTTTCTCTTGATCCTTATTTTCATCTTCATCCCATGGCAGATTATTATGCAGTGCAGACCAACGACGGATGCGCAGTAATGTCCACAATGGAATTATCATCATGACAAACATTGCGCCAACACCAATTGCTTTCCATTTTGTTGTTAATGGAAAACGTGGCGGACCACAGCTAACAGATTGATGTCGCACATGTTGCAGTTGTCCAGCGTAGCCGCAACCGATGCGATTCAAATGAGATTCATTCATTGGCAAGGCAGTAGCAGCAGCTCCTTGATAACATTTTAAAAGTCGTTTGGCATGATGACTGAAAAACATTTCTTGTTTTCTTATTTTTTTGTTTTTTTTTTTTGGCTTTTTAGCTGAAAAAAAAAATTAAAAAAAAAAATAAATAAATAAATATTTTTGAAAAACTTACTGTGTCGAAGTTAGTGTAATACAGCAGAGGAACTATATGTTATTATAAAATCTCAAAGCTCAACAAAATAACAATAATAAAAAAAACCAAAAAAAAAACAATTTCAAAGCCTGCTAAAAAAAAAAAAAAATTCAGGAAATATTCAAAAAGGGTTCAAAAAGTTTAAACATGCATTAAATATGCTAATGAATGAGACGAGAGACGCGCATTGTGCTTTCTTTATTCAATTTTAATTTTGCGCTTCAACAATGTTGCAAGCAATAAAACCAAAAGAAAAAACAACAAAGAAAAAAACAAAAAAACGTCTGTGAATTTTTGTTAATTTTTTTTTTCTCTTTTTTTGGCATTGCGTGCGCAAACAATTGTCTCTCGGCAAGAGATCAGAGGTGATTACATAAAGCATAAAGTAATGCGAAATGGAATTCATAAGTGGGCGGCAGTCGCTACACGCAAATCTTGCTGAAATACGGATTAGTCTCAGCGCCATGAACAATAAATGCAATTAGAAATATGAAAATAATAAAAAAAAATAATAAATATTTGAAAAAGTGCGCCATGGCGTTGCCAGACAATGTTACGCTCATTTGGTTGTAGTATTTGCTAAATCAGCTGTTGCATTGCGTACATCGATACATTTTGTCGCTGCCATCAGCTGTTGCTTTGCGCACATCGATAAATTTTGTTGCTGCTATCGATTCGCCGCCACAAAAAATTATTCACATAAAAACAATGCAATTGCACGAAGCGAACGCACATCAAGCGCGTATTATACAAATTGAGGAATTTATCAATGATGTACTCAAGGAGGATCTCAAACAGCTGGAGCTGCATCTTAATCTATTCAACGAAGAGATAATGGAATTTATGCAGCTTAAGAATACATTACAAACCTTTGGCGATCACATGCCGGACGGCTACAAAACGCAGATCAACATTGGCAGCAATATGTTTATGCAGGCACGCGTCAAACAAATGGATAAAATACTTGTTAATATTGGCAAAGAAGTTTATTTGGAAATGGATATGCCAGAGGCTATACGCTATAGTGATTTACGTGTGAAAGTGTTAACCAAGCAGGCGGATGTGGTGCGTGAGGAGAGCGTCAAGAAACGTTCACAAATTAAAATGGCGCTGTTAGCAATTAGCGAGCGAGAGAAACTGTTGCAGGGAGAAAATGCTTAAGATAGTCGTAAATAAATACAAATTTAATTTATACTTAAAATTAATGCTCTAGTCTTATTTATTTTCTTATTTCACAACATATTGTTATTAACATGCCGTCTGTTAAGTCACTTGTGTTAACATGCAACAGTTGATTCCATCGTTCAACTCATAACATGAAATGTTATGCGACTCAACGCTGTTATGTTAACTATGCTTCGCTATGTTATGTGACTGTAAGCTCTTGATAATTTTTGCCGCTGTTAATTATATCTTTGCTGTTATGTAAATTTCATTATGCGTTAACAGTTATGTTATGGCACTGTAATTGTAAAGATTTTAATATGTTTTTCCCCATCTAAAATGTTTAAGCGTTAAAATTTGAAATCTGTAAAATATTTATTACACAAGCACATATTTTGTAATTTAGTTTCTACAGTTTACAACTTTTAATTTACAAGTATTGGCCGATTATGTGTTTTATAGATGATGATCAATTTGATTATTTGGAAATTAAACCAAAATTGAAAAAAAATAAATAAATAAATGAGAAAAATCAATCTACAAAAAAAAATCTACACGAATTGGCAATAAACCACAAGTACAAGGAACGGCAGCATGATTATTCTTATGTATTCTTATTATTATTTTTTGTATTTCTTGGCGTCGATGGTGGTGGTGCCTGCTGCTGCTGCTGCTGTTGATGCTGCTGCTGCTGTTGATGCTGTCTGCTAGGACTGATCGATCGTGTACGGTTAGTCTGTCTCATATCATTCAGAACTTTCACTTGTTCCGATAATCGTTGTGATGCTGACGTCATAAACTTCAGGCGATTGCTCATCTGCGGGTTTAGGGAGTAGGAACAACAGGTCAGTAAATTAAGTTGCATATGAACTACTATACATGTAAGATTCATTATCAGGATGTGCTTGTGTTGTTATTATAGATTGTTGTTGTTGTTGTTGTAGTTCATATTGTTCTTGTTGGGAAGATAGGGCATAGGCAGAAGAGGTTGGGGAGGAAGACATTGTATTGTAGGAGGAAGATGGATAAACAACTGCACTCACATCATTGTGCACCTCCTGCCCCCCATGCACTGTATCACCAGACACATAGGCACCGGCACCGCCACTGGCACCAGCACCCGCCGATTCACGACAATTGACCGCATTCTTTACACGTCGCATCTCTTCATCCAATACAATATAATCGCTATAGAGACGATTATATTTCTCACATAATTTTTGATTTTCATCGCGCAGCGTATTGATATGCTCCTCGGCACGTTTTATGAACTGTCGCAATGCTTCATCCGATCTAACTTGTGCATCCTTCCACTTGCGGAATGTTGCTATTATATTTGCCTGCTGCTCATTTACACTTGTCTGCTGCCTGCATTTAAATTAAAATTGAATATATATATATATATATATTTTTTTTTAATTTTATCAGCATAATGTATGAATTCAACACCTCACCACATAATACGTACTTCAGCTTAAGCTGCATTTGCTGGCATTCGCCGGTTACTGCATGCATCTGTACACGAATTTCTTCATTGGCGCGGCAAAGTTTATCAACATTGTCTTTATGCTGTTGCTCTTCCAGCTTTAAATGTTGTTGCATTTCACGTAGCAGGCCACGTGATTTATTCATTTCAGATTGTTGACTTCGCAGTTGATCATTCAATGCTCTCTCGCGACCCATGCTCTGTGCTTCCTTCTCTTTCAATGTAACTAATTCCTCGCGCAGCACATTTCGCTAGCAGAAAAAAATAGATGAAAATATATAAATATTCTTTTGCTTTATCTGGGAAACAAAACTCACCTCGAGTTGTAGTTCTTTATGTTTGTTTTCCATTTGACATAAACGTTCCTGCAGACTTTCTATATCACGATTTGCACGTTTCAGCTCTTTGCATTGTTCATCGGACGTATCCAAAAGTTTCTCATAATTGTTACGCAGATTTTGTCGTTCATCCTGCTGTGCTTTCAGCAATTTCCCAAATTCACACACCTTTTGCCCTTGTTCACCTAATCAAATGTTCAAATTAGCGATCAGTGAAAGTCTGATTGAATTTTAAATTAAACTTACAATTTTTTAATTTAAGCTCAGATATTTCATCTTTAAGCTGATTTGTTTCATTCATATCGGCATAGCCATTTATTATATTTCGCAGCTCTTCAATTTGATGTTCACGATCCGCCAATGCGCCTTGCAAACTGTGTATCTGACAGACAAGGCGTTCATTCTGCTAATATAAAGAGACATTCAGATAAATATTCAATGAAAAAAATTACAAAAAAAATAAAATAAATGAAATGAAAAATAAAAAAATTAAATAAAAAAAAAAAATAAAAATAAATAAATAATAAATAATTAATAAATAATTAATAAATTAATAATAAATTAATAATAAATTAATAATAAATAAATAATAAATAAATAATAAATAAATAATAAATAATAAATAAATAATAAATAAATAAATAATAAATAAATAATAAATAAATAATAAATAAATAATAAATAAATAATAAATAAATAATAAATAAATAATAAATAAATAATAAATAAATAATAAATAAATAATAAATAAATAATAAATAAATAATAAATAATAAATAATAAATAAATAATAAATAATAAATAAATAATAAATAAATAATAAATAAATAATAAATAAATAATAAATACATAATAAATACATAATAAATAAATAATAAATAATTAATAAATAATTAATAAATAATTAATAAATAATTAATAAATAAATAATAAATAAATAATAAATAAATAATAAATAATAAATAAATAATAAATAAATAATAAATAAATAATAAATAATAAATAATAAATAAATAAATAATAAATAAATAATAAATAAATAATTAATAAATAATTAATTACTAATAAAAATAATATCAGAAAAACAATATTAAAACTATTTTTGAATTTTTTAAATTCATGTTCTACAATAATTTTCATTTGAAAAGAATTTAAGGTAAAAATGTTTAAATGTTAGAATAATTCAAAAATTCTTTCGAAATTCATATTTTCATATAAAAAAATTGTCAATAAAAAAAAAATTATAAATAAAAATCGTAATTTCAAGAAAAGTGTTTAAATTTTCATAAATTATTAATTTGCAATAATTTTTAACTTTTCTTAACAAATATTTTGTGCAATTTCAAAACAAAATAATTTCGAACTTGTAATTGTAATTCAGTTGTTCCAGCTGTTCCCGGTGGTTCTTTATAATGCTGTAATTCCGATTCCGTTGCATTAAATTCATGTTCCTGTTGTTGTTGCTGCTGTTGTTGCTGTTGTTGTTGTTGTTCAACTTGTTCTGTTAACTCTTGGAGATCACGTTGAAATTCCTCAATGATGCTAAGATAATTATCACGTGTTGCCTGAAGTAATTCCGTTTGTGTCTGACAATGAAGCAGCGTATGCTCCAATTGCTGACGATGTGGACAATTCTCATTGTTGATGTTAGTCTGTTTGACAAAGACAAAGGGGAGTGTGGGTGGTGGAGATGGTGATGGTCGGGGTTGGGGTTGGGATTAAGTAGGCCAAGAAAAAAGAAGAAGAAGAAGACACAAAATAACACATCAACTTTAAGAACCTTCAAGCAAAATAAACAATAAGCTTACCATGACAATTGCGTTAGATTTTTGTTGTGTCTAGGAAGCTCGACAAAAAAAAAAAAAAATAAAATAAAATAAAATAAAAATAAAAAAAAAAATCAGACCGAACCCAGACAACACAACTGATGTTTGTTTATTTTAGCGATTTATTGTTGCAATTCTTATTGTTGTTGTAGTTGTTGTTGTTGTTGTTACTTTTGCAATTGTTCTTGCTGCTGGTGTCAAATGATTTTGCTGGGTTTCGTGTCGATATCGAATTGCAGCGGCACGTTCAAAAATATTTATAACTGTCGCGTATTTTCCCTTCATTACCATATTTCATTTCGTTTCATTTCAATAATATCGCTATTAAAACTTTGTCACGAAAATGAAAGCACTCTATCACATACCCTAGGCCTACGCCCACCTACACTCTGTAGGCTCTATTTTCCCTGCACAGTCAAAAATATAAAGGTGGCAAAATTTCAGTTTCAGGTTTCAAACTTTTTTCTTGACTTGCAAACACTTGGCGTTTCTTCTGCTGCTGCTTCTTTTTCTCTAGTTAGTTTTTTTTTTTTTTTTTTGGCGCCTAAACTCTAGAGCATAAAAGTTCCAAATAGTTTTATAGATATGTATGTAATATTATTATTTTTATTATTATAAACGCCTGCGTTTCCTGCTCTGCCCCCGCAGACTTCTGTCGTCTTCAACTTTCTGTTTGACACGATTTTGAGCGGCACGTGGCAGCATGTATCCCTCACTCTCTCTCTCTCTCTCTCTTTTTCTCTCTTGCTCTCTCGCTCTATATATTTATTAAGCTTTATTTTGTTTGAATTCTTTAGCTATTTTCTTCGCTGCTCTGCTTTGAACGCGTGGCTAACTGCACTTAAAACATTTTTAAAGCTCTATAAGAGAAACAGTGACAGAAAGAGTAAGAAGCTTCAGCAGCTGCAAATCGATAAGTAAATATTTTAAGTGGGAAAACAAATACCAAAAACTTTCAATAATCATAATTGAAGTTTTCTTATTTCCTTTAACTTTAAATAAAACTTCATTTTGCCAAAACTTTTTAATGAAAGCACATTAAAATCGTTTAAGTATATTTATATATTCCACAATTCATGTTCTCAAGCTGCTTTAGTTTTCAGTTCACCAAAAACTCAAGTTTTATTTATCTTCAATTTTTCATATTTTCCAAAAGCACTTTAAAAGCTGTTGAAAGCTTTCAACTTATAAAAGAGCACATGAAATATTTTATATTTAATTATTTTCTTTTTTCAAATGAGCTTTTAACCGACGAAAGCTCATTATTTATGCCTAAAATTTCTCTGCTTCCCAAGTAGCTTTAAGTCAATATTAAGAGCTTTTAACTTATGAAAGCACTTTAAATATTTTATATTTAATTATTTTCTGTGTCCAAAAGAGCTTTGTCGTTAAAGCTTTCAACTGATGAAAGCTCATTATTTATGCTTAAAATTTATCTGCTTCTTAAGTAGCTTTAAATCAGCAATAAAAGCTTTCAACTTATGAAAAGCACTTTAAATATTTTATGTATTACTTATTTTCCATAAAAGCTTAGTATCTGTCGTTAAAGCTTTCAATTTGCTAAAGCTCATTATATTTATGTTTAAAGTTTCACTCAGCATCCCAAGTAACTTTTCACTTCTTAAAGATCAAAATGTTAAAAATTTATCTAAATTTTCTCCAAGTAAGCTTTTTAACAGCTTTTCATTTATGAAAGTTAATTTTTTTCTTATTTTATTGTGAATATTTTCAAAGATGTTTCCATTAAACTTCAGTTTCGTTAATTTTACTTGATTTTTAAAGCACATTTACCAATACACAAGCACAGAGACACACACTGAGACACACATCCAGATATAACAAACACGTAAATCGACGCGTCAAGCGTTACTTTTGTTCATTTTGCACCTTCACGTGTTAATTGAATAAACAAAATTTCGTTTATAATTTAGCTGCAACACAGACAAACAGACAGACAGACAGACAACTTTCAACTTAATTTGCACATTTGCAGCTTGTTGTTGTTGTTGTTGCTGTCGTTGCAAACACTTGAAAACAAAATTTCCACAAGTTTTCAATATTCTGTTGTTTTCTTCTTTTTTTTTCGTTACCCAAAGGATAAACTTTTATTTCCTTCCGTTTTGCACTTTGTTCTTTTTGTGTTAATTGCACGGACGTGTATATCGTGTATTCAACCGTATTCGTATCCGTATCCGTTGTCGACGTGTCGACGTCCGCCTCGTTGCCGTGCCACCTGACAAATATTATCGCCTCTGACAGACACTTCACAACAACGCGGCAACGTTTTCTCTGCTCTAGTTGCTGCTGCTGCTGCTGCTTAACAAAAGTCGTCGTCCTGGGGAGCAAACTACTAACTATAACTAATACATTCTGTCTCTCTCTCTCACACTCTTAGTCTATCTCTTTCTTGCTATGTGTTGCGGGTGCAACTAATTAAGGCACGTAAATTGTTTGTTTTATGTCTTGATTTTGATATGTAGCGCAAAGGTAACACCGTCACTGATTATTATTATTACCCGAATCCCCAAAACCCAAAACCAAAATATCCGAAGCCCAATGCCCGATGACTGATGCCCGTTGCCTGATGCCCGATTTCTTGTATTTTTCCCGTTGTCTTTCCCGACGACTTTGATTTGTTTCACACGAATAAACAGTAGAAACGTTTTTTTTACCAGAAGAACTCTACTTTACTCTATACTCTTGCGCTTGACTTCTCAATCTCTCTATAGTTCTACTTCTCCTTCTTGTTCACTTCTTCCTGCTCTATGCTACAATTTTCCCTTCCCTTCCCTTCTTCTATACTTTCGCTCATCAATATGCATATCAGTGTGCTGAGCGCTTCGCACACAGCTCGCGTGTCGATTGCGGGTAAATAAATAACACGAAACCTATTTCCGCTACTAGCTATCAATCTGTAGGACACAAAGAGAGAGAGAGAGAGTGAGAGAGAAAGGGCAACAAACATACTATATAGGCAGAGATTCATTGCCTTCCCCCTCTATTTCTCTCTCTCTCTATCTCTCTCTTAATAGTCATTCAGAGTTCATGATTCGTACAATTGCAGTTTGAACTCCGTCGATTTATATATTTGTCAGACAAAGAGCATGGAAAATAAATGCTAAGGAATTGCCGCGCATTTCGACAGGTTTGCGATTTACTTTGCTTTCAAAACATAATAGATGACGTATGTATATAGAAAATCAACAACCTGAAGCTTATACATATACTATATATATATATATATTTATATACACATTGGAGGTAGAATATATGTATAACAATTTTTGACTTTAACCCTCGAAAAAAAAATGCAGTTTTGGCGAGGGTTGTGGGAGAAGTAATAGAAGAAACTGATAATTATTATATTAAATATAAAAGGTATAAATTGTTATAAGAAATTATAGAGAACTAAATCGGGCTTAAATGTGAAAAGTTGGAGAACTGCACACTATAACTTTTATACGTATAATTTGGCATAAATAGGCATAAACAATTCCAGGGAAACAAATATGACCGCAATATTGCTGAGAATGTTACAGTAGTAATACTCGCAACCAATTTTAAATTATTCAATTCATTAAAAAATGGTATAAATAGACATAAAAAAAGGTATAAATATGTCTAGAAAGGTATAAATGGTGCAAATTTCATTAAAAATGTAAAAGCAAGCATATTCAAACTTATCTTCAACTATTTCAAGTTTGTGGAAAATGGTATAAACTGGTGTAAAAAGGTATAAATGGCAAAAAAAAGGTATAAATAGCCATAAAAAAGGTATAAATATGTCTAGAAAGGTATAAATGGTGAAAATTCTCTTAAAAATTTAGAAGTAATTTAGAAGTATTAAAAAATGGTATAAATATACATAAAAAGGTATAAATATGTCTAGAAAGATATAAGTAGTAAAAATTCTCTTAATGTAGAAGTAAGCATATTCAAACTTATCTTCAAGTTTTTCAAGTTATTGAAAAATGGTATAAAATAGATATAAATGGCTAAAAAAAAAGGTATAAATAGCCATAAAAAAGGTATAATTTAGCTGAAAGATGTTCAAAATGTAAAAGTTAGCATTTTCGACCTCATACATTTTTTAGTCAGTGAAAAATGGCATAAAAAGTTTGGCATAAATCTCATTAAAAAGGCATAAATCGGCGTAAATCTATCAAAAATGTTAAATAAAGCAATTGCATGTCAACTTCAATTTTTATAAAGTTAGTAAATTAATTATAAATATGCATTAAAAGGTATAAATCGAAAAAAAATATTAAAAATCCAAAATAAAATTTATTTACTACAAATAGAAAAATGAAATAATAAAATATTTGCAATAAATTTGCAATATTTATAAGTATTTATCAATTAGAGAATCTTAATTTTATAATTGGCCAGCAATTTATAACTGAACCTCAGAAAGCTGCAATAACTTGGCTCAAAGATCGCATGGTAAATGGTAAATAGGTCAAATCCTATAACCTAGATGCTTGATGCTTATACTTAATAATTAATTACAGTTGTTCACGATGGTTTTTATCACATGCTAAAAACAATAATTGCAGCCCTCGCTGTATATGTAGTGCATATAAAATGTAAAAGAATATAAAAATACACACTACAGATATACAGAGATATATATATATAGTACATATATCTATACTTATATATGCTATACAAATTTATATATACATAGAAAACTATTTTGTGTATAAAACTTTTGCCTTTAGGATTTTTTTTTTTTTTTTTGGCGGGAACTTTTGCTGTCCAGAGCAATGGCTGATAAATCAGTGTATATATGTATATATATATTTCTATATATATATATATATATTGTCTTTATGGGAGTTATACAGTTTTAGTTAACGTAAACCTTTTAGCTTATAAACTAAAGTTAAACTAACTTAAAGTATGTTTAAGTGTGCTCCGGCATGGAGTTACGAGTTCTACAATTGCTTCAATTGTTAGCTGAAGTTGTCGTTGTTGTTGTTGATGTTTTCAATGGCTCGGCAGGTGTTTGACTGTCGCTGTCATTGTCGTTATCATTGTGCTGCATTTGGCAAAAGAATTTTTTGATAAGATTTTATCACTGTCGTTTTCGCTTTTTTTTTTGTTTTTGATAAAAATTTTAATTGATTTTTCACTTTCAACTAGTAGTATTTAGGTATTACTTACTATGGAAATGAACATATCCTTTTTTTCCGATTTTTGCAATTCATTTAATTCATTATAAATATCCTTGATGGCAATGCAGAATGGATTTTCAATGTCTGGATTAGTATATAGTTCCTCATAGGATAAATCGGAGCAACGCTATCAAAATAAAATATCTCTATTTATATATATGAACTTTTATTTTTTAGAAGCTATTAATTGTTAACTTACCAATTTTGATAATAGATCAGCAATTTCTTTGAGTACAGCACAATTTTTGTGATTTATAGCACATTCAGCATCATAATTCATACGTAATTCCATATTTTGTACTTTATATTGTGATTCGATGCGTTTAATGCGAATATTTAAATCCTTATTGCAATTATTGAGAGATACCAAACGTTGACGTAATCGCTCAACAACCTGTGCATCGCAATCATCTTCAATATGTTGATTGCTATTTGTGGCAAATCCTTCCAATTGTTCCGGATGACAATCCAATGCATTTAGCTGACAACGTAAATTATCTAAATTTCGTTGAATTTCAATACGATCCGAATTCTGGATGTTGGGATAGATGTTTATAGACTGTAGTAAAATAAGAAAAAAGTAGACAGGATATACTTACAATTCGTTCAAAGAAACATGAAAGCATCTTTCGGCGATATTCCATTGCTTGAGTATCCTTTTTATTTATCACATCGATATATTCACTTAATTCAGTATTAAGCATACGCAATAGTTCATTTGCCTGTTGATCTTTCTCATTGTAACCCTCGAATAGGCAACGTGAAGTATCCTCCATATCAGAGTCTAAACTTCTTGTACAATTCATTGGCATTGTATCATAGCCGGAATCCTTGGACATTTTCGATAGACAATCTTGTAATTCCGCTAACTAAGTGATAGAAAAGATTTATTTTTAAAAAAATACCGTAAAAAATTTGAAAATTCTGAAAAATAAATATTGTTGTTACAAAGCGAAATAACTTTTCAAATCATAATGACAAATAAAACCCAAAATGAAATTTAATATTGAAATTTGAAATGAAAAAAAAAAACGCAAAACTATTGTTAAAACTATCGTACGATATCGAAAGTTGAAAAAAATATCACCTGCTGATTTAGCTGCGCTATACACTTATCCTTAAGTATAATCTTCTGTCGCGCCGTTTGTACAATTTCATCGAGTGCGACCACCTGACGCTGCATATGACAGACCTCATCATGTTTGGCAGCGACCTCATTGGCCAAAGATGTCATGCATTTGCTAACCTGCAGAGAAAAAGACGATCGTATATATTTTCTTAAATTTGTTTATTTTCAAAATTCCAAATAAAATTCATTAAACAATATTAAATATTAAAATTCAATAAACAATAAAAAGAAATTCAACTTGAAAATTGATAACTGATAAACGACAAAAAACAATAAAATTCAACTTCTAAATCGGTTTTTAGGACTTGCTTAATTTTCCATGTTTCTTGCGTTTTTTGCCATCGCCAACCTAAACACATTTTGAAATGCGCATCAATTGCCATTTTGTAACATTCCAAATATTCCATTCTTACCTTTTCCGATTCACTTTCCGGACGACATTCATAATCCTGTATGCCCAACAATTGATTAATTGTTAGCACTTCCAGGCCCATATTATCTGTATTCCAGATATTATGATGAAATGCTTCCTGTACCAATTTTATAATTGCACACATATCTTTACGCAATTTACGATTCTCATCCAATGCCTGTTGCTGTTCACCATGCACAGTTTGAAAACAATTCATTACTTTCTCACATGCCTCCATTTCCATGGCTGACATATTGCCAAAGAAAACATAATTGATATGCAGTAAGAGATCAACCCAATCCTGAAATGTTACCAGTCGCAGTTGATTCTGTGGATGAGATGATGAAAGATGAAAGAAAGATACGGGGAGACAAGTTATAAAAGGTATGAGAAAGTGATGAAAAGTAAGGTGAAAAAAAAAAAAATTTAAAAACAAAGTTGAGAGGTGATAAAAATAGTTGAGAATTTGGGAAAACAAATGATAAACATTTATAGAAAATAAGTGAAAATAAGCGAGAAGAGAAAATAGAAATGAATCAGGAAAATTTTTGCAAAATTTATGAGGAAAATAAAAGAAATAAAAGAATGAAAATGATTTGAAAATTGTTGAAAAATGGGAAATAGTTTCGAAGCTTCGAGGAAAAGTGCTGAAGATGAAGTAATGAAAATGTAGAAAACTGACAAAAGAGATGATGAAAATGGGTGAAACAAGAGGAAGACAAGGGAAGACAACGGAAGACAAGGGAAGACAAGGGAAGACAACGAAAGACAAGGGAAGATTTAATAATCGATGAATTGAATGAAAGAAGACTTCAAAAACTTCTTAGTGTTTGTCTTCATCTTCGCTCACAAATGAATCGCCGCCCGATTTATCCAATTTATCGATCTCCTCCAATCGCTTAAGGAATATGCTATTCAGTTCAAAATTCATCATAGCCGCATCACCACAAATGCCGCGTAATTTTTCTAATTGTTTGCGATAATGTTCTGTCTTTATGGACTCTGTACGCGGTTGACCATCGCTGGCCATTAAACAGGACAAGGTACTGCCACCAGCCTCGGGTCTACCAAATAGATCAGACATATTAAATTTTTGATGTTGCTGCTGCTGCTGCTGATGTTGCTGCTGTTGTTGTTGTTCCTCTTCTTCAGCTTGTTGCTGTTCAGCTTGTTGCTGTTCTTCTTGTTGATCTTGCTGTTGATCTGTTTGTTGCTGTTGTTGTTGTTGTTGTTCTACACGATCACATTGTTCTGATTCTTGTTGTTGTTGTTTTTTATGTTGATTTGGTATAGCTACGCCCACTGTCATTGCATCCAGACAAAACCCGACGCGTTTTTGGCTCATTTTTTCTTTTTTTTTCTTTTAAATTATTTATGTTTTTTTTTCTTAAAAAAAAACACTTTACAAACTTTTCCACAAAATTATAAAATTAATTTATAAAAACAAGTAGAAAAAAAAAAATATGTTGAAAATATGTTGCCAATTTTTTGCCGTTCGTTTGCTGCTTGTATGAAATTTTTAATTAGTGTAAAATATTAAAGTCAATTCTGACTTGGATCGAGACAAAACAAAATACAAACTGGAAAAAAAAAAATATAAAAATTAAAGTGAATGCTGACAAATTCAAGGCACAAATGATGCTCTGTGTGTGTGTTTGTGTGTGTGTGTGTGTGAGGGGAGTGTATTGGCTAGCACTATCTCGCTCTAGCAATCAGTCTTGCTCTTCTTTCTTTACTGTTGCAAATCACGTTTCAATAAGGTCACTAACTTTACACACGCAACCGTTAAACAATAACAAATAATAAAAAAAAAAAAATAATAACAAATCTGAAATTATATTTCAATTCGCCAAACGTATTCCCGTTTATTCAAGCGAACCTTGGCTGCGACGCTAACTACGACGACGACGATGACGACGGCGTTTGGCAACTGCGACAGCGACAGCGACAGCAGTGGCAGCAGCAGCTTAGCAGCGTGTTCATATCTTTTGTTTGTGTAGTCTTCTGACGTAGTTTTGTTTATTTTTATACATATATATTTTTTATACATATACACATGTTTTTTATTTTTTTTTTTTTTTTTCTATATATGTTTGTCACTTTGTTTTCTTGTTGTTCTTATTTTTTGTTATTGTTGTTGTCGAGCGCAACGGTTTCGTTTTTCAGCTTTAGTTTTTTTTGTATTTTTTTTTGCTGTTTTCGGTTAATATTTCAAGCCTTTTATTTGTCAGTTCCAATTCTCGTATTCGAAAATTTCGTTTTTTCAGATTTCGTTGCACGACCGCGTGTGCTGCCCGTTGCGCTTGGAGACCAGACGGCAACTGAGCGCACACGACTGCCATAAACTTCATTTCTCTCTCTGTATGTGTGCTCTATGTGTCTGTGTATGTGTGTGTGTGTAGTTCATATGTGCGTCTGAGGTGCTGCACAACACGAGTTGTGTGCGAGAATGTTGCGATTTACGCGCTTACGATTATGGGCAATATCAGTTTTTTGTTTTCTTTTCTTTTTTATACCCTTACAAAAGTATTTTAATATTAACAAGGAGTTTGCCAAGCATAGCAGAAGGGGCGTGACAGCATATATAAATTATATATAATCATGATCTGTCTGCAGTTTGACTATTTTTGTTAAGCTAAGCTTTGAATTTTAAAGCTATCTACATAAAACTTGGCATATATACTTTAGATTACTGCAGAATTTATATAGTTAAAAATTAGTCGGATCGGCAGACTATATCATATAGCTGTCATAGTAAAGATCGCTTCAAAATTTATTCTTTGTATAAACAACTTTTTTATCTGTTGAGCTTTTCAGCTGAAACTTACCGTATTCAAGTTTAACAATGACAAACATAAATCTGCCAAATTTGAACAAAATCGCACAACTATATCATATAGCTGCCATATGAATGATCGGTCAAAAATTTAGTTTTTGTATGAAAAACTTTTTTGTTCGCACAGCTAGACGACTGAAACTTACAGCAGTTGAGTCTAGTGACGATTTATACATGTCTGACAAATTTGGTCGAAATCGTACTACTATATCTTATAGCTGCCATTGGAATGATTGGTCAAAAATTGAAATTTTTATATGCAAGCGTATGAAATTTTCGGCTAGCTGTAATTAATTTTTCATTCTTATTTTGCTTACTATTTCATATGCATACCCTGTAATTATTAAAAATTTCCAGCAGAGCGGGTATGCACAACGTGTCTAGTGCAAAAAAAAAAATAAGCGAAAAATGATAAAGTTGAAAAGCTGCTAAAGCACAAAATTTCGTTGAATGTTTTGATCTTGTTTATTTTTATAGGGTATCGCAGCGTTGAGCATTAACACACAATGTGTATATAGTGAACGGCCGCCTGTTGCTGCACTCTCTGTAACTCAGTCTCTCTCTCTCTCTCTTGCTCCCTCACACACATATACACGCGCCTAGGCTTGGCCTTATCAGTGCGTCAAATCGAATGCGATGCGAATCAGAACTTTTCGATCGACATCTGTGAAACTCAATTGAAAAGTAAAAATTCAAACACTATCGCTGTCTCACTCACTCATACTTAGGCAATAGTAACTCTATCACGGTCTCGATATGCGATTTCAATGTCTCAAAGTTTACCCAAATATTTAGCATATTTATTTAGTATAATCAAAACACACAAGTCATGTCTATTTGCATATAGACACAGAGACAGAGAGTGAAAGAGATAGATAGATAGATAGAGAACAAGATATCAGACAAGTGTTGAGGTGAAAAAGGAAAACCAAAAATTTAATTGATAAATAATAATAATAATTTTGCCTATTTGTTAGTTAGATAACTTTATTTACAAATTGTGTGGGCGAAATCATACGTAAAAAGCAAAGAGGCCAAAATGAAAATAGATTTTTATAGATATGAATATTGCTCACAAAAAAAAAAAATAAATAAAATAATAAAAAAATAAAAATTATGCAATAATAAAAATAAATTAATCACATTAACAATTAATGAAATTATTTTTTTTTTGAAATTATTTTTCTTGGAATTATTAATTAAGTTTTATTATAAATAATTCTACGTATTTTTTGAGCCAACATTTATGTTATCAGTAAATTTATTTATTACTTTTTTTTTTAAGATTATAATATAAATAATAATAACACAATATTATATTTGTCGTGTAATATTTTGCATATTTAAGCTGATGAGATAAGGTGCAAAAAAAAATATATAATTGAAAAGCAGTGGCGTATGCAAAAAAAATTTTCAGGGACTGTGGGGTTTGGGATTTATGACTGTTGAACCAAGTCTTGGGTAATTTTAGAAAATAAATCTTATGTGATTTCGGAGTTCAAAATCAGTACAGTGCTAAAACATTTCTCTGGATTTCATATACAAAATCCTTCTCGGGGTATTACATCCAAAAAACATTTTCAAGAATTTCACAACCAAAGCTTTTTTCGGTGCTTTACATGCAAAGTCCGCCTTGGGGTTTCACATACAAAAACCTTTCTGGGTTTTTTTTTCGCATCTAAAATCTTTCTCCGTTCTTTATATCTAGAAAAACCTCCTTGGATTTCACTTCTCTGTATTTCACATCCAAAAATGCCCCCGTCTGTACGTCACTGACTGAAAGTACGCCGTAAAATTGTTTACTTGAATTCCATAATAAAATAAATAATATATGTATGTTATGTATACATACCAGATATCTGTTGTCTATATATATATATATATATATATATATATTCTATATTTACTACGTAGATTATATGCAATTGTTATAAACATGAATGTTAATATTACTTTCGTATAGTCGGCTGGCAATGGGCGAATTCCATTGCCCTTTTTTGTTTTTGTTATTGTAATGTCACAAAAAAACACGTGCAAATTCTAACGTTCAGATATTTAATACGTTTTATTGAATTTCTATATATTTCCGATAGTCTTGGAAATGTAGTAGAGAAACGTTTAGTTTTTGATCTCTTCTACAATAGCAACAAATATTTAAATAATATACAATTTTCATACATTTATTTAAATTAATGTTCAACAACTTTCGCAGACTTTCCAAATGTCTAATCAGGTTTATTTTTCGCCATAATTTCCTGTAGAATGCGTTCAATATGCGGCGCTGTGTCCTTGTCCAAATAGCGTTGCACACGTAACGTTTCATTTAAAATGTGAGTATTCATAATTGTAGTAAAATTCTCAGCATTATTTTTCAGCAGTAAAATTGCTTCATTTTCATAATAATTTGTCAAATCAGTTAAATAATGATTCTCAAAGACTTGTTCGAAATAATAGCGTGAATTCATGCCCAATGTTATAAGCATATCGCAAACATTTCTGGTCTCCAATTGATTGTTTAACGAAGCATCGCCTAGACGTTCTAGTTTTATCGGCTCTAACAATTTCTCTCTTAGCGCTGTTTTTATCTCTGGAAAACGTACAACCTAAAATTATTACGAAAACAATTAATAACAAGAAAGAAATACAATTATTTTTCAAGATTTACTCACCTCATCCCTGAATATTCTTATACCCAATTTATAAACAGTTTCCTGTCCACGTGGCTCTATATAATATTTAAGCAAACTTCCAAACATATCTTGTATCATCAACATTGTCGTCTGATGCACAATCCATACTTGATGCAATTTAACTAGAAAATTATTATTTATGCTTTCAATTATCTCTTTTCGCAGCTTTTTATTTGAATGTTCTGTGATTAGTTCACGTAAACCATTATATATACGAAATCCATGTTTGTTCGCAATCTTTTCATATGCATTCACATAGAGCTCATCGGATGACTGCTCTAAATTATTATTTTGCTCTTTCTGTATGGCAGTATTCATTATTGTCCAAACATATTTGACGTACGCATCCATTGTGAAGAATTTGAATATTGCGCGTTAATTTCAAATGTAGCGTAACGTATTTAAACAGTATCGATAAAAGCTTTTTATTAACAGACAATATATCGATATTTTTTTTGCTTATGATTCATACACATTACACATTTACACAGTTATCTTATCTTAATTTAAAGAAATGCAACAAATGTATTTAACAATATTAAAAAATATTTTTAATTCCAAATAACTGAAATATAATTTAATATATTTAATTCACATTTTGTTGTCTACTGGCAGCGTATTGTTTACTTACCGGGCAACACATGCTTTGACAACAGTGTCTCATCAGTCTGTTTTGATGTAAACAACTTAACAGCAAACTGTCAAAGCGCAATTAAGCTGCAAATATGTTAAGTTAACATTACTCTGTTATGTTACAGGTAAGGCGTGCTGTAAACAACATAACAGAAAACTGTTACTATGCCTAGCAGAGCTTTCGTCAAGTTATGATTTGCCGCTCATATACAAATTCAAATTTGACTGTTAAGTTAACATTTCTCTGTTAATTCGCCTGCACAACATTTACAAACTGTGTAGTAATAAGCGACAAAATATCTTGTTATAATTTTTAAATAAAAAAAAAAAACCAATACATGGCAATATTTTCAACGTTTTTATACGTTTTATTTATATATTAATTTCCATACATAAGAACAAAAAATTATGTACAATTGTTTCATTTGCGGCGTTTCTTTTTTTCTTTTTCTATGCTGTTTTCTGCACTTTTTTTTGCAACTCATACGCTTACAATATAATATAATATATATTAATAATGGACTCTCTCTTTCACATATTCTTTTTTTTTTTTTTGTGCAGCAATTTTTATTTTTTACCTTTTTTTTTTATTTTTTATTATGTAGTAAAAAAAAATATCAGAAAACTGCTGAATAAATTTCATATAAATCTATAGCTGCTAGATAAAAAATCGTTTCGTTTTTTTTTTTGTTTAATCAACCAAAGGAATCGAACAAATTTCACTTTTTTTTTTATACACTATGATTTATAAGCACGAATATAATTTTATTTTTGTTTTTTTTTTTTTTTTGCATATAAAAATCGATTTAAAAATTGTCTTTTTCTTTTAACATTTAACTCTGTTTCACATTATGAATCTCAAACGTTTTTTATTTTTTATCTTTAACTTTTTATTTTTTGTTTATACTAAATTTTGTTTTTTTTCATTCTGTTCTATCATTCGTTGAGTGTGTTTGTGATAGAGAGAGAGAGATAGAGACAGAGATGATAGAGAAGAGAGACGTACAAATACATCAATCATCAATCAAACGCGCTCACTAATAAAAATTTATTATTCATTTTTATAAATTTATTATTTTAGCTATATATTTATATACTGCTGCTTAGAATTAAGTTTTGCTTTAATTCTTAATCAAATTTTTACTGTTTTTTTTTGTTGTATTTTATTTTCTCATATAATTTTCTTTTGCCTTGCATCATTCATAGTATGCATGTGTGTGTGTGTGTGTGAGTTGAGTATATATAACTGTGTGTGTGTGTGTGTGTGTGTGTGTAGTACTTATTGCTATACAATTTGCTGTTGTTGTTATTGAATGAAATGTTGTTGTTGTTGTTATTGTTATTGTTATTGTTGCAAGAAGAAAATCATAAAAATAATAATAATAATAAAGAAAAAAGATGCATATGAAATTTAGAGAATAATCGAAATTATATTATGGATATAGCAAATAGCATGGGAGAGAGAGAGAGTTAATGGGGGGGGGAAAGGGGGGGCTGAATTCTTCTTAATAACTGTTCAATTTTGAATGTCAGGCTTACAAATTTCGCACTTGTCTATTGAGTTTTTTTTTTTTTTTGTATAATTCTATTTTAAACATTTCTTGGTCAAAATATTTTTTATATATTAGTAATATTTTTTTTTTATATGTTGCTGCTGCTGTTGTTTTTGATGTTGATGTTGATCATATTCCAAGTTTCATTTTATAGTTTTCTTTATTATTTTTTTGTTTGTTTTGTTTTGTTTGTTGTTTCCTTTTTAATTTTTAGTTGCTTTTTTTGCGATTGTTGTTGTTGTTCTTGTTATTGCGGCTGCTGCTTCAAAATGTTATATATAAATCTTTGATTTTGCTTATTTCAAATTTGTGTTTAGAACTTTTTTCTTCTTCTTTTGCTTCTTCTTCTTCATGTTATTGTTGTTGTGTGCGAGGTGAAAAAAGAAGTGTATGTGTGTATGTGTGTTTATGTGTGTTTATGTGTGTGTGTGTTTGTGTGTGTTATTTGCTTATGTTTTAAAGTAGAAAATTACTAGTTCTTCATGTTCTTGTTGTTATTGTTGTTTTGCTGCTGTTCTCTTATTGTTCTTGTTGTTGCTTTTATATCGAAATAAAGAATTTGTTATATATTTTTTTTTCTCTTATGTTTTTTTGGTTTAAAGAATTTTTGGGCGCACACAAAGTTGAATGGGGAAATTTTTTTGATGCGGATTGTTGCTGGATTTTCTTTTTTGTTGTTGTTGTTGTTTAGTTGAGGATTGATTGATTGGCTTGATTGACTGCTTGACTGATTGATTGTTTGAGTTGCATTCAATACAATACAATACAACATTCAATTTTCAATTTTCATTTTCATAAATTTCTTTTGCCTTTCTACGATAGTTATTATTATTTTTGTTGTTGTTGTTGTTGTTGTTACTGCTGCTTCTGTTGTTGTTATTATTATTTTAAGCTAAATAGATGTAGACCTTGCGATCCTCTGGCGTTCTCGCCAGATATTCACGCTCGATCAGACCTTCGATGCGCTTCTTAATGAACACTGGCGATGGCAAGAAACGTGATTTAAGCTGTGACGTTACATCCGATACTAGTAAATTGTGCTGTAAAAATCATTAATAAAATTAAATTAATTTCATATCAAAAATTCAATTAATGCTGCACCACTTCACTTACCGCCATACGTTTACGGGATTTCATAATGCGCACAATTGCCGCTTCAATTTCATGTTTACGATCCTCATCAACTTTACCGCGTGTTTCTTTACGTTCCGGTTCCGATTCACCTTTTGCAGCGACTGTTTGAATTTTTACTCTAAAACACAAAATTTTAACATTTTTTTTTTTAGTTATAAGAAACTTTTGCACATTTAAAACTTTGTTTCTCTATTACCTATGGAACTTGGAGACAAATGCATCGTTCACATAAAACTCATCTGAGGGCTCAATGTCTTTTGTTTTCGTCTTTGAGTTACGAACTAACAAACGTTGTGCTGGCTTGCCCATCGATAGCGATTGCAGTGCACGCACCAATTCTCTTTCGGGTATATCTGTCTCTTGATGTATATCATCATAGGTTAATACATCCCGATTATTAAATAGCAGCAAAACGCACATCTATTCAAATATATTCAATAATTAATATTTAATATTAATTAATATTTTTTTATGCTTACCTGATAGGTTGACACTGTTAGTATATGTTTACGCGTTGTTGTGGGCACAGCGCAGCCACTGGAACTAGAGCTTGGCCCATCTTTGTCCTTGTCGCTGTCATTCGCTTTACGGCCATAGAAAACGGCATTGATATAAGCAGTGCCTAAAAAAATTTAAATATAAATAGAAATTAAATTTTGCAATTGTTGTTAAATTTTTTTTTTTTTTGCTATACTTTACCCATTTGCGGTTGTAACGTCAATTGGCGACCCGAATGTTTATCTAGATAGAACTTTTTAAACACCTCAAAGGCTTCACGTGGCGCTGATGGTATGTTGCAATTAGGTGTAGCTGTCTATAAGCAGAAGAAAATAAATTCATGTTTAGCATTAAGATAACACAGAAAAGTTTTTGTATGGGAAAAGTTAATTTTCGACCTAACATTCCTATGGTGGCTATATGAAATAGTGCTACGATATGTATCAAATTTAGTTAAGATGTTTAAGTCGTCACTAAACTCAAATTATGCAAGTTTCAGTCGTATAACTTAACACAGTGCAAAGTTTTTCATACATAAACTAAATTTTCGGCCGATCGTTCCTATGGCAGCTATATGATATAGTGTCACGAATTTGATCAAATTTAGCTGAGATGTATAAGTCATCACTACACTGAATTCCTCCCAATATCAGCCGTATAACTTAACACAGTGCAAAGTTTCTCATACATAAACTAAATTTTTAGCCGATCGTTCCTATGGCAGCTATATGATATAGTAGTTCGATTTAGACCAAACTTAGCTGACATGCATAAATCGACACTAAACCTAAATTATGTAAGTTTTAGCCTGATAGCAGAACAACCAACAAAAATTCTCATACAAAAACTTGACATTTGCCTGATAGTTCCTATGGCAGCTATATGATATAGTGGCACGATTTATATAAAATTTAGTCAATATGTAGAAGGTGTTCCTAAACCCAAATGCTGCAAATTTCAGCGGAATAGCTAAAGAAAGTAAAAATGTATTCATACAAAAACTTAAATTTTGACCAATCCTGCCTATGGCAGCTATACGATATAGTGCAACAATTTAGACTACATTTATCAGACATGTTTAGATGTGTCTTAAACACAAATACTGTAAGTTTCAGCTAAACAGCTTAAGAAACTAAAATATTTTTCATACAAAAACTGAATTTTTGAGCGCTGCTTCCTATACTAGCAACCTGACAGTCATCCGATAATGTAAGAATATATATAAAATAGTTCATAAAATTTGAATTTATTAACTTACCTGTGTGGGCCAAAAGCCGGTGGTTAGGATGCGTACGGTTAATTCAACGCCACTCAGTGACAAATTGTTATTATTTAGATAACCCTTGAATTCATCCATAATTGTATTTGATACAGACATATCCTTAAACATCCCCTCCAGCTTTGATGTAAATTGACAGCCACATTCAGTCTGTAATGAGTAATTAATGTTTAAGTGTTTATTGGAATTATCAAAGTGTAGCATTTACCTTTAGTTTGGATATCATGTTCTTTTCAAAGTCATCGGATACAGATTTATTGAGCAGTAAACGTTTTGCCAAATGTGTTTTATAGTAACGCTCAAAGACATCTTTCTCAAGCAGAAAACGGAATAATACCATCGTTTTATCCAATATGGTTTCAATTTCCTGTTCACTCATCTATATAAAAAATGTTAAAAATTTTGATAATTATTGATAATTATGTAATATATCGATATATATATATTAATTATTATTAATTTATACTTACACCTTTGCCACCTTTTTTCAGTTTATCATCGATAAATAACGATAGATATTCTGGTGATTTATTATTTAAATTTAGAAAATGCTCAAAATCAGCTGAAATGACATTCTTAAATAATCGATCATTGCTAAATGAATGCAATAAAAATTGATCGAAACGATCCTTTAAATCAAGTAAATTTTGTACAAATGTTATTGGATTTGTATTGCCATTCTCTTCCTCTTTAACCAGCATGCTACCCTGTTCTCTTAAATATGCTGACATTGTATCGGCAATAACTTTGAGTCCCTCCTCCTTTAAACGTGAAAATAATTTATATGTACATGCCAAATCCTCAGTTTTCGAATTCTTTATCATATACACCACACCCGAATTTTCCATTTCGACAATGGTACGCATATGTTTTTTTATTAACTCCTCCTCAACGACACGCACAATACGAGGTTCCGTTTCTTTATCTAAATATAATGCTGCTCTAGATGATTCTTCAGTGATTCGTGCTTCAACTTTCTTAATATAAACGCCAGCGTTATTTTCGGCTAGAAAATTTTGCGATTCAAATTTATAGAATGCAGCGGATTGTGATAGAAATGGTTTCTCAAAGTCTTCCTCGTAAACGGTACGCGAATTGATGCCCAATGTTATAAGCATTGTGCAGGCATTCTTTATCGCCAGATGATTAATAGCTTCGCCATGACGCTCCTCCATAACCATGCCAAGTAATTTTTCGCGTAATGCCTTTTGGATTTCCGAAAAGCGAACAACCTGAGAAAAAAAAAACAAAAAAAAGAGCATCGATATATTTATCGGTTGGTTATCGACATGTGTTGTCGACGAGTAATCGACACACTATTGGCATTTTATCGACGAATAATCGATATGTTAGCGTCTGTTCGATATGTTATCGACAAACGATCAACATGTTATCGATAAATTATCGATATACAATTATCGATTAATAAACATTACCTGATCTTTAAACAGCTGCAGACCAAGATTATAAACATTATCAACTTCACGCTGCTGCACATATACACGATCCATATACATCAATATATCGCGTATCATAACCATCGATGTCTGATGATCCGTCCAGGCTTGATTTAATTTTGGCAAAAAATTGCTATGTAAACTTTCAAGTACCTCTTGTCGCACCTTCTGCTCCAAGTGTTCCGATACAACTTCACGTAGACCAAAATATAATCGATTGCCATGCTTATGCAGAACCATATTATATGCATTGCGATATAGCTGCTCGAATGATAAGCCTGAATTGTTTTTCTTTTGTATCTCTTGTATGGCATTCTTAAGTGTTGCCCAAATTGTTTCCACATATTTCTCATCCATGGAGGCCTATAGATAAATCAAGAGAGAAAGAGAGAGAGAGAGAGAAAGAGATATTATTAAAGTTTTGTTTTAAGCAAAAGATTTTATATAATAAAATTTTGTTTTTTGTTTTTTTTTTTTTTTTGGGGGCTAACATTGAATGCGCGACGTTTATACTCGGGCAGCCACAATGGATACTTGCGTCCAATTTCACGCAATTGTAGGGAACCAGCAACGGCGGCGGCTGCACCACCAGCTACTGCTGCTGCTGCTGCTGCTGAGCCGCTTGTGCTGCAACATTTGATAGCATTATGTTCATTATGCGGCGGCATTGCTGATGTGCCAGCAAATGAACGATTCATTTGACGCTGCTGCTGTTGCTGGTGTTGTTGTCCTGTGGCTGCAACCACATTGAGCGGCAGATTAGTAACATTATGTGCATGATGTTGATGTTGATGCCCCTGCTGCTGCTGCTGCTGCTGATGTTGTTGTTGCCCCAAATTATTGCGATTGTGACGATTATTACGTTGATTTAAATTATTTGAACCTGCCACAATGCGTGCAGCATGCGCTGCTGTTGTTGGAAAATAATGATAGGCGCCAGTGGGGATGCAATTGGTGGGTTGACCTTGAGACTGAGAATATGATCGATGATTTAGATTTAGATGTTGTTGATATTGTTGATAATGTTGTTGCTGCTGCTGCTGTTGTTGATGATGTTGATATTGTAAATGAGACTGAGACGGTAAATTTAAATTATTTGACTGATGCTGCTGCTGCTGCTGTAGTGGCGGCGGTGGCGGTGGCGGCAGTAAATGTTGACTGATGCTGTTAATATTATTAATGCTGTTGTTATTACTGCTGCTGCTACTGCTGCTGCTGTTATTGTTGTTGTTGTTGTTGTTATTATTGTTATTGCTATTATGATTCGTATTGGACGTTGAAGCCGCTGCGGCACCAAAATGGGCAAATCTTGGATCGTGACTGTACATTGGATTTGCGTGTGTTGTGATTAAACGTGGTGGTAAACGCGCACCGCCGGTTCCACTATGGGAACCAAGCGTGCGCTCCCAGCTATAACGATGCTCCCCAATTATGTTTAAATACGATTGTGATGATGTTGTTGCAAGCAGCATTTGCTGCTCTAGCTGCTCCTCCACAACTGCCGGTTGTTCTTCTTGCTGCAGCTGCAAATATTGTAATTGTTGTTCTTGCTGCTGATGTAGCTGCTGCTGCTGCTGTTGCTGCTGATGTTGTTGCTGTTCTTCTTGTGATTGGACTGCTGGTGGTTGTGGTGGTGGTGGTGCTGCTGTTGATGATGTTGATGTTGCCGTTGCCGTTCTCCGGCGGCTGCCGTTTGTTGGCCTTATTGACATCCGCCAGGTGGCGCTAGCGTCCCACAATTGTCCAAATTATATCTACTGTGCTCGTCATCAATGCGTTTCCGTTTCCTCTGGCGTCTCTGCTTCTGCGTATATGTCTGTGTGCGTGTGTGTGTTGGAATACAACAATTTGTCGAAACTATGTTGAGATTGAAAGTAACTTAAAAACTAAAATGTGATGAAGCTTTTTCATAAATTTCAACCCTGACAGAAACACACTTTTTTTTCTAAAAAAAAAAAAAAAATACACACACTTTCATTAGGCAGACACTGAGATCGCCTGCTGTGCCAATACACACACACACACACACACATACAGGTGACACTTTACCCCACACATACCCGTCCCTCGCCCCCCCTTCCATCATCGTTCATGTTGCATGTGCTAGAAGATCGATGATCATTTATCGATCTTAGTAGATTAACAATTTCATTTCATATTCCAAATTTATATAAATTTTTTTTTTTTGCTATCTCATGCTCATAACCCGTTAACTCATTCGATTTTATTTTTTATTAATATTTTAAATTTAAATTTTTTTATTTTTTAAATTTATTTTTGATTTTATTTTAATATTTTATATAATAGTTTTTTATTGTTTTCTATTAATTATATTATTTTATTAAGTATTAATTAAATTAATTTTATTAAATTACAATTTTTGCCCTTATTTTTTAATTGATTTTTTATTTTATTATATTTTTTATATTATTTTTTTAATTTTATATTTATCATTCTTTTTTTTATATTATTTTTTTAATTTTATATTTATCATTATTCTTTTTTTATTATTTTTTTAATTTTATATTTATCATTATTTTTTTATATTATTTTTTTAATTTTATATTTATCATTATTTTTTTTTTATTATTTTTTTAATTTAATATTTATCATTATTTTTTTATATTATTTTTTTAATTTTATATTTATCATTATTTTTTTATATTATTTTTTTAATTTGATATTTATCATTATATTTTTTATTTGTTATTAATTTTTTTTTAATTTTGTTTTTGTTTTTTTTTTTAAATTTTTTTTTGTTTTTTTAACTTACCGGAAAAGCGCGTATGCGCATTTTTCCCTCCTTTTTCTGAGGATTTCCTCGCGAATTCATTTTTGTAGGCGTTGGCGACACGGCTGCTCCTCCACTTTTCCAGCAATGTCGCTGGTCGGTGAACGGCGACAGCGAAGAGCACACACAACAAGTTACAAAATAATAATAGTAATAATATATATATAAAAAAAAAAACTAAACCAAAAAAAAAAAAAAAAAATTATTTAAAACTATGCCAAAAAAGTTTCTGGCGCTTTACCGGCTACAAATTTTGTTGTTGTTGTGTGTGTTTTTTTTTTTATATGCAAAATTCTTTTTTTTTTACTGATAAACAAAAAAAAATATTTATTACGTAGTCGTCGCTGCTATTGTCTTTGCTATTGTTATTCTTGTATTTGTTGTGTTTGCTCTTTGTATTATTTTTATTGTTGTTATTGCTGTCGATGTTGTTTTTATTGCCTTTCCTTGTGATTTGTTGTTGGTAATTTGCAAAGGAAAGCGCTAAAAAAAAACAGAAAGAAAGAGAGAGAAAGAAACATTAGAAAGATTAAGAAGAAATAAATATTAAAGATCAATTATGTTGCTTTTGTTACTCTTTCTTTTTTATTGTTACGTTGTTTTGTTTATTTTTCTTTGTTGTATTAAATATATTTGCTTTCGCTGCTGCCTGCTACTGCAAGTCAGCATGCAACAGGCAACTCTTTGTTATACAAAGAATTCATATACGCGCGTTCGCTCTTTCTCGCTCGCTCGCTCACTCTTGCACTCCAGCAACACACTTACACTGACGTACACGCTTTACGATTCTTACTCTCGCATTCTTAATGCTTGCGCGAGCTCTCTTCTCTCTCCCTCTCTCTCTCACTCTTTGATTCTGTCTGTCGATTGTTTCGTTGATCTTTTTGGTCTGCTTTTAGAAATTCAACGACACACACCTACACAACACACACACACGCACACACATGAAAAAGAGAAATGTTAGCGGCGGGTAGTCTGAATGTTGTGTTGAGTTCAAGAAAGCCAACAATTATATTTTTTTTTATTTATTAATTAAAAACATGAAATAAATGATTCAACTTTTAGCAAAACACTTTGCAGCTGAATATTGCATATAAAGAAAGTCAGCTGCAAATTATACAATACACTGCAAGAATATCATCATTAGAAATTTGTCAGAAATGAAGTTCAAACAAATTTCGGCATTTACCTCAGACAAAACTTCCCCCTTAACCGGAATAACTTACACAGGGTGACATATTAATATATATATGTGTATATATGTGTGTGTGTGTGTTTTTTTGCGAACGTATAATTGTTGTTTTATATGATTTTATATATTTGTATTTGTGTGCAAAAACTGCATGCAATTATTTAAATATTTGTTTTTTTTTTCTTTTGTTTCATCATCTGTATTTGTTGTACGCGAATAAATGCAAATATTATTCTATTATTCTAATAGTTTGAATATTTTATTATTGTTATTTTTGCTGTTTATATACTTTTAAGTTTTTTTTTCACCGTTTTCTTTGACTTTTTTTTTTTTGGTGTGTGCTATTTCACTTTTTCATACATGGCAGAGACACATTGGGTACGTGTGTGAGTGTGCGTGTGCATGTTTTTGCTGCTGTCTATTCATGTGTATGTGTGCGTGAGCGCTGCTGGTTTTTTTTTTTTTTTTTTGTTGTTGTGTTGTACCATTTTGTCTCTTGCGGCGTTCACTTTGTTTCTTTTATTTATATTTGCTTACGAAATGTTGCTTACTTGTTTAATTTAACACTTTCTTGGGCTTTGTTGCCTCAATTGATTGTTTAACTTAATACGTTTAATTACGTTAACATACATTGCAATTTGTATTGATTATAAAAGTTGATACGAGAATTCGGCTGTTGTGTTGTTATGCTCTAATTTGCGATATTTTGCCATTCCGATAGTTTCGATTACATTAACTGGTCATACTGTCTGTTTAACAGTCTGCTGTTAAGTTAACAGCTGCTCAACGCAGATGAGTTGAATTCTTTGGTTAATTGAATATCGATAGATAGAGCGGCATATTTTCTTTTCCATTTTTTTCTATACAAAAATAAAAAATAATTATAGAAAATATTTTTAGCATATCTTAAATTAAAATTACTAAAGAATAATGCATTATCTGGTGCATATGTTAAAATTATGTTTACAGTCATCTGTTGCATAGTGCTTATCGAAATGTTAGATTAACAGCACAGCTATTGCAATTAATTATCGCTGTCGCCCAAAAGTATGCAACACATTTTCATTTGGCGCGTAAAATACAAATTTGAAATTGTATGTACGAAGTTCAATTTAATTGAAATACAGCCGTTTATTACATTTGACAAGTGAAAGTGAATTATTAGCTACTTGCCAGCTATAATATTTTAATTATGACAAGCTGATAATCTTTTGTAAATTGATACTTTTGTTTGTAATGCCTGTGAAGCTGCAGTGCTACCGCATGCGGCTTGTTTAATTAGCGGCTGTTGTACATGCGACCGATCAATGCGCATTGCCGATAAGCAAATTGCCAAAAATTTACAACAAAATTGTGCATAAATTTTTTTTTTTTTACTGTTGGCGCATAAAACTTGAGTATTGGCCTTTTGTTGCCTTGGCTCGTGCGTGTAAATTATGCGCACTTTCACCGCGCGTTGGTGTGCCACAGTCTGCCTTTTGTGGCATGGCCAATGTGCATGTTCTGTTGCCTCTGCTTGTACCTTCGATTGTTGTTGTTGTTGTTATTGTTATTGTTGGTCATGCGTCGAAATTAATTAGCAGCAATTGCGCGTAGGTGTTTTATGCCAAATGTGACTGTTGCAAAACGCGTTGCAACTTGGTCGGTCGACTTTTGTTGCTTGCCACTTGTTGCAGTTTGTTGTCATCAATTTATGCGTATTTATTACAATATTTATGCATGTAAATTGTGATGCGCTGCGTATTAATTACACGCCGTGCAACATCAACATGAATGTTGCCAGCTCTGCGGGTGCACAGCAACAGCAGCGAAAAAAAAGAAAACATATTGCCAAGTTAAACATTGTTGCTGTTGTTGTTTTGCTAGTAGCGTCAAATGAGTAAAAAAAAAAAATAAAATAAAAATATATATAAAAAAAAATATATATAAAAAATAAAATCGCATCGATAATCGTGCTGCATGTGGCAAGCATTCATATTCACACTCAATGCATGCAAGGAAAAAAAAAAAAGAAACAGTTTTTGTTTTTGTGCCAAGCAGCTACAAGCTGCATAAATCATGCAACACAGCAACAATTTTGCCAAGTGCCAGACAAATTCACTGCAAAACAACAATAACTGTAAGCAACAACAACAACAACAACAACAAGAAAGAAAAAAAATATAAGACAAATGCTAAACAAATAAATGAAAACACCAAAAATGGTTGCGCTGCCCCCAAAAGACTGCCGCATCAATATGGAGCAAGCATAATCCTCCAATAACAACAACAACAACAACAACAACAACAAGTTGTCGGCATTATGAATAACTTTGAAATTTGAATGTGATATAAACGCTTTGTCTAAGCGCGCGCGCGCGCTCGCTCGCTTGCGCAGCTACCGTTAGCAGCCATTGCCAAATGTTAGCCAATGATTTATGCCGCAACATTTGATGAAATATAATACAAACAGCAGCAGCAACAACAACAACAACAACAACAACAACAAGCAAAGATAAATGGCCGCTGGTAGCAAATTGTAAACTATATAAGGTTTAAATGCAAAGTTGTTTACTGTCCTGTTCTGTCCCTGCTGCAGTTTTCGTTTTCCTTTACATAAGACTCACATTAGCGACGCCCGCTGCGACTGCAACAACAACAACAACAGCAGCTGCAGCGATATATGGGGACAACAATTGTTACAAGTGGCGCTCACTAAATGCAAGCAATGACAAAATGTGACAGAGAGTGAGACGTGACACACTAACAAGCGCTTATAGTATGCTATCGATAAATGTTATCGAGAAGCACTAATTTATCGATATGTTATCGATATATTCAATACTAGTTTTCAATATATTACATTTTCGATATACATATTATCGATAAATTCAATTATCGATTATTATATATTATCGATTATTATATATTATCGATAATTATTATCGATATTAAATCAAGCTTAATTTAAGCCAAAGCTTGTGTCACAACTGCAAGTGTATGCTGAGCTTATCGATAAGCACTAATTTATCGATATGTTATCGATATATTCAATACCAATCAGGCTTTCAATATATTACATTTTCGATATATATATTATCGATATATTCAATTATCGATTATTATATATTATCGATAATTATTATCGATATTAATTCAAGTTTAACTTAAGCTAAACCTTGTGTCACAACTGCAAGTGCATGCTGAGCTTAAGCTTTAGCTCTGTTATCGTTATCGTTATCGGCATTAATTATTATACAATTATTCATTTGCCAGCAATAACAACAATCAAATGACATAAAATTTATGATTTTATTAGCATTTTTTTGCACACATAATTTATTTATTTTTTTTTTTATTATTATTTTCTGTTTGATGTTTGCTCATAGTTTCGATTGCTGTAATTGCTATTCGACAGTCACTGTATGAACTGGTCCCGTTAATGCAATGCATTCAATTTCCACAAGCGCATCCATTGGCAGTTTGGCAACCTGAAAACAGCTGCGTGCTGGAAATTCTTTATTGAAAACTGTAAAGAGTGGGAGAAGAGAGAGAGAGAGAGAGAGAGAGAGAGAGAGGGAAAGAGAGAAATGAATTAAGATTAAGATTACTGTGTGTGTGTGTGTGAGTGAGATGGCTGATAAGCATTGCGTGTGTTTGAGATTATTATACCCGGCACTAATTAGTTGCAGGTATCTTAAGTTTATTTTACGATTTCTGACAGTTTGCAGAATTTGATAACATGTTGACGATCTACGTGAATTTAGTTAAAATTATTAAAATTATGCAAATTTTCTATTTTTTTTTTTTGTTAGCTGCCGGGTATTATATAGTCCAGCATACTCTATATAATTGTTATTTTCGTATTTATTAGACTAAGTCTGATAAGACAATCTAGCCTCTGCGAATGCTGTTGATGCCTTATCACTGTTTGTGCCGTTATTGCCGGCAAATTAATTATTGTTGTTGTAAAATATTCTTACCTTGCTTATAAACCTCATTGACCGCCCCAAAGTCGTTTAAATCTTTAAGGAAAACTGTATTTTTGATAACTTTATCGATACCAGAATCGGCAGCAGTTAAAATGGCCTCCAAATTTTGAAGCGCCATCTCAGTTTGCTCAGTGGCGCCACCTGGCACCAATTTCATTGTTGTTTTGTCTAGACCCAAGCAGCCAGAGACATAAACAGTGCGATCAGCAACAACAGCTTGACTGAAACATAAGGAGAGAGAGAGAGCGAGAGAGAGAAGAAGCGTAAGAATTATAATTGCGCTCTCATTGTTTATGCGCTTTCTCTCTCACACACACACGCACACAAACTTACTTGTAGGGCGCTACCGGCTTTGCTGCATTTGCAGTGCTAATAAGTTTACGCACAATTGTTGACATTATTATATAAAATTAGAATTGAATTTTTTTTTTCTATTTTTTTTGTGCACACCTGTCGCCACAGCTGAAAGTTAACTGAGCGGCAACACGCTGCGCATCGCTTTTACTATTCAACATTGTATGAAAAGCTATTAACAGCGCAAAGCTTTTGTCGCTTTGCTCTCAGTGCGCACGGCGCAATGCGCTCTCACAGCAAGAACAATATATGTTGACAAACGCACGCTGCGCAGCATTGCCTCGCACGCGCTCTCATTAACTGTTGCTCTCTCACTCGCACTCGCACACTCGCTATAGTAGTTGTTACTCTTGCTGCTGCTGGCAAAGCTTTTATCTGCAGCCAATTGGAATAAGAAAAAAAAAAGAATAAAATAAAGCAGAAAACTTTCTCTAGTCAAGTCAATATTTGATTTAATGCGAAACGAAGTCAGCAGACTCTGCCACGCCTACTATGCGCTCAGCGCTAATTATTTATTATATTTGGCAATTGTTGTCTCTGTCTCTGTCTGTCTCTGTTTCACTGTCAGTTGCTGTCAGCACTGCACTGCACTGCGCTGAAGAAAGCAACAGAATTTTTACGCATGCCAAAAAAAAAAAAAAAAAGAAAATAATCTGAAAAAATAAAAATAAAAATGTTGAAACGCTGTAATTATATTTGTTATCTCTTTCTGTCTCTCTTTCTCTGTCTTTTCGCTCTTGAGGGTCTGGCATTAGGGTCTTAATCTTTATGGCAGAGGCAGCAGCAGCAGCAGCAGCAGCAGCAAAAAAAAGGGGCGCAGTTGCTCAAGATGATGACGCTTTGCTTGCTTGCTTGGCTGAGTAGGCGTAGGTGCAACGCAGAGCACACAGAACACGCCCTGCAAAAACGCCTGCCCCAAAAAAAAAAAAAAAGATTGATTGCAGTCGCTTTGTTGTTGTTGTTGTTGTTGTTGCTGTTGGTTGTTGGGCAACCCACGAAGAAGAAATTTTATAAAATGCCCTGCAGCATTTTAATGTCGCATTTTAGTCGCATTAATTACTTTATGATCCACTTTATGCGCATAAAATATGCGAAACGCATCAAGAACACAAATTGCAATTTTATATTTTATTTTTTTCCATGTGGAACGAAAGTCAGTCGAAAGCATCGCTCGTCTGTCTTCGTGGGTGTTGACTGTAGGTAAAAGCTTTTGTAACTGTAATCTTAAATAAATAAAAAAAAATTCTTTCAAAAATATCAAAAAAAAAAAAAAAATCAAAATTCTATATTAATATTAATTAACATCGCTTTATTTACGGCAAAAACACTAAGAGTAAGAGAGAGAGAGAGACAGAGAGAGAGAGTGAAAGATCATAAATTGATTTATATGCGAATATATATTATTTGCTTATATTGCATAGCATAGCATATAGCATATAGCATATCGACCGACTACTATAATGATAGCCTTAAGCATTTACAAACAATTTACATTAAATGCTTTAATAAATAAAGCTTTAAATAAGCCTCAGCGTAGCATACTATACTATAATTAACATTGTGCGTATCTTCTTCAGAGACTCTCAAGTCTCCAAGTCTCAAGTCTCCTTAGTTCTCAGTTTTCAAGTCTCAGTTCTTCCAATAACAAATAACAAATTGCTTTGCGACTTCAAGGTGTGCATTAAGTGCAAAAGGATGCAAGAAAAAAAAAATCTTACAAAAAAAAAAAAAACAAAATAAATAAAGGGAAGAACACGCCAGTAAGAAGAACAAGTTACAGCACTCACAATACACTTGAAGAAATTCAATATAAAATTTACAATGCTGGCAAGAATTCTTAAAGCTTACACAATAAAATTCTAAAAAAATTCTAACTAAAATTGTAAAAAATTTCTTACAGTGTAGACAACAGTTCAATATTTATGACACTTGTTTGACTCTTGGCGCAGCTGTAGACGCCACACTGCAAATATTTTTCCTTTTGCTTGTAAAAATAAAAATTGCAAAGAAAAAAAAAAGAAGCTGAAAAAACTTTCCCTTTTCATTAGCCATAAAAGATTTTTGACAGTACGCTCAGGATGCTGCTGCTCATCATTTTTGCGTGCTGCCATTTTTTATTGGGCTCAAATAACTTCATTTGTTTAAAGGTTTTTTTTATTGGCGACTATATTAAAGCGCCTCAAGCCACAAAATTGAAGCCAAAGTCAACGACGACGACGACGAAGTCCAAAATAAAAATTGCTGTCTCAGTCGCCGCCTTGCAGTCGTCGCAGTCAACGTTTGCCAATTGCCAGTGCGGCGTTTTTTTTTTTGTTTTTTTTTTTGAGTCCTTTTGCCTTCACTTGCTTCTACTATATAATTTGCATGTGATTTTTATGGCTCGTCGGGTTTGTTGTTTAAATTATTTGATTTTAATTTGCTGCATAATTGTTGGGTTTATAGCATACAGACATAAATACAAATATATATTTATAGCGCAAAAAAAACAGAAGCTTTAGATTGCCTTCCTATTCGATTACAATTGTTGCCTATTATCGATTTAGTTTTATGTTTATGACTTTATATTGAGGCTCAATTTACTAGAAAAAAAACGATTTTTGCTGCAACGCTGTTAAAAATCTCAATGAAATTTATGTAATATTATTATTTCTTTGCAAAGTATATATTAATTTTAGCCAGCAGTTTTTTTTTTTTTTTATTGGCAAACAAAATATAAATTGAAAATTTTGAAAATTTTATATATATTTTTCTATTATCATATTCTGTCAAACAGAGCTGAAATATGAGAATTTCGACCTTTTTTTTTGCTTACTTTTATATTTTCTTTAGTATTTTTTTTTTTTTTAGTATTTTATGCTAATTTTGGCCATACGCAGTCTCAAGTCTCAACAATTGTCACTTATCGATTTTTAGTTATCGCTGATCGTTTTGCTTGCTTGTGTCACATTTGTCTCTAGCTTCGCGTTTTTCGCTTGTAATTTATATTTAATTTGTTTTAATGTTCTTAAATTATGCGTTAATCGATTGTTTAGAAGTTTGTGTACAGTTTACATATGATTGTTGTTAATAAATTGTGTTTTATTTATTAAAAAAAATGCAAATTTAATATTCTATTGCCAGTTTACCGTTTGTTTTTTTTTCTTTCTAATTTTGACATAGACAAAGCCGAGCTTTGCTTTTTTTTGCGTTTTTGGCGCGCGCTCTCTCATTCTTTCGCATTTGACTCATTTTTGCGCTAATGCAGTGTTGTTGTTGCTCAGAGCATATTTGCGTTAATTACGATGCCTCTATTGTGCGTTCGTCTTATTAGTGTCGTGTTCTCGTTCTCGCGCTCGCCTATATATGCACGTGCATGCGTGTGTGTGTCTAAATCGTGCGCGTTCGGTTTTTAATTTTTTGTTGTATTCTTTTTTGGTGTTTTATGTGCGTGCTGCAACAGTCAGCTTTTTGTCAGCTCAACTGCTGAGCTGTAGCTTTTTGTTATGTGATTCAAATTGAAGCTGTGTGAATATTGTAATTTTTTCCTGCTTGTAAAATTAATTTATTTTCTTAATAATTTATATTTATTTATGTTATTGAGGGGGGAAAAAAACTTTTTTATATACACATTGTACACCTGATTTATTTTAAAATTAATTATGTTTTGATATCTTTCGCATTTCTCTTTTAAAACAATCCTTTATCTTTGACTATCAAAAGTATATTTTTTCGCCTTTACTTGTGTTGCTGCACCCAAACGGCGCCTCTGAGCAAACAACAATCAATAAGCAGCACTTATTTCTTTCATTTTATTATTATTTTTATTTTTTTTTTTGTTTGCCACAACCACGCCCACTTCTTATGAATGTGTGTCTGCCACAAATTTGCCCCTGCCAATAATTCAATTAACGTTGCTTGCATGCCACCAGCATGTAGCAAAGAAACCTGCAACACCCGAGTACAAAAAAAAGGCTGCTACAGGCATACAGAAGGCTGCAACCTCTGCATGCTATGGGCCAAGAAACATCAACAACACATTTATTTCACAATTGGCGCACATTAATCAATTGACGGGAGGAGCTTCAATTCACCACTTGGACACTATACACTGAATGCAACTGCAGCAACACAGCAACACAGCAACGGGCACTGGCACAACAAGTACCTTGGGCAGGGCGAACAGCAGAGAGTAGTCGCAATTAAAAGTAGATTAATAAGCCGTTCAGTGGCCGTTCAGGCTTAGCCAGAGCTTAGTTCAGGTGCAGAGACAATTGCCTGGAGGTTGTCATCCTCTCGCCTTTTTGCCTAGGACTAGGAACGAACATCTCATATTACAAACTGTGGCCCAATTTAATTGCACTTTTCATACTTGTTAATTTTTCAATTTTCTTTGGCCACCGACAGCGACAGCGACAGCGACCAGTTGCCAAATGTCGAACGTGCAACGTGCAGCAAATGTTTCGTAGACCACACACAAACACACACTAATACATATAAACATTGATACAGGTGGACATGCGAGGGGATTTGACTTGAACGTCGACTTGGACTTCTACATCGATGCTGACTCTGACTCTGACTGTGACCCAACTCGATGCACAGCGGGCAATAGTTGGCACAGCTGCCGACTGTGGGGGCGCCTCGTCGCTGCATTTGGGCCAAATTAATTGCTAGCGATTAAATTTCAAATTTTCCATGCCAACTCTTGCAACTGGCTAACTTGCAACTTGCAACTTGCAACTTGCAACTAGCAGCAAAGCGGCAGCAATGCCCCACGCTACCATTCGCTTCCGTGCTATTGAGTTTTGCGTGCGGCATTTGCAACATTTTCTCTAAGTTTTTGTCTCTTTTTGTTTTTATTTTATTTTATTTCAAAGTGAAAATCATTAGTTTTCATTTGTGGCGTTTAGTTTTAGGGCGTGGCAATTTGTGGATTTTGTATTGGAATAGGAATAGGAATTGGAATTGGAATTGGAATTGTCGTGCAACTGTTTTGCATTGCAAATGCAAATGCATGTTGAAGCTGCAAGTTCTCCCAAGTGCAATTTTCACTTGCGTCAGCCCCATGTCGATGCTGTGGCAGTTGCATGTCAGACATGTCAGACACATTATATATACATATGTACATATGTATGTCCTCCTGTGGCGAACTGACTTAAACTCTGTCCAAACATCAATGCTATAAATTTATGTACACTCTATGTACATAAAATAGTATGGAAAACTTAGACGCTGTCACTTGCAAATATTTAAAAGTATAAACTGTATATAGTTTACAGTTACAGGGTATCTTAGAGTCGAACATTCTTAATTTAACATGTATTTTGATTGTTTTGTATTTATGACAGCTTGATATTTATATATTTTTGAAAGGTAATATCAAGTGGGCAGTGGATATACAAGTATGTACAGCGTATAGGTATAGTATGCTCGACTATATAATACTCGGTGCCCAAAGTTATATTATATATTTATTTAGCTCGTGCTACGCATTTGCCAATTTTAAGTTAATTTAAAAAAAAATTCGAGACCCGAGAATCGAACCGCGTACCTCATGCACGCGAGTTCAACCCTCTAACCACAAAGCCACACTGCTTGCGAGATTGGGGAAGAAAAAACACTAAGATATTGTTGCCATGTGTGGGGTGAGAACAACAGGCAAGCGTACGCTATAGAGCCGCCTCTCAAATTTTGGTATTTGAAATGTGTATAACTTCCATGTTAATTATCCGAACTGTACCAAATTTTCACACAACGTCCGGATAAACATATTCTTACTTTGTACCAAAATTCAGTTAAGTAGCTTGGCTGGATGTGGGTGCAGTGGAGTGTTAAAAATGTTTATTATCGATTTTTGGAGGCGGTGGGGGGCGTGGCAAAAATGCAAAATAAACTTGATCTGCCTGCAACTAATACAAGCACTTTGCAAAAAAATGAAGTCTCTAGCTCTTATAGTCTCTGAGATCTGTGTGTTTATACGGACGTACAGACGGACATGCTCCAGTCGACGCGGCTGCTGATCCTGAGTCAGAATATATATACTTTAAGGGGTCCGTCACGCCTCGTTATGGATGTTACATACATTTGCTGCTGTCACAAAGTCAATATACTCTTGGTACCCAATGGGCACCGAGTATAAAAATCAAAGAAAATTTAGAAAATCTTTAATGTTTAATGTTCATTTAAGATCATTTATACACTTAATGAGCTTTTGATTATTTTTTTTTTTTTTTGTTTTTAATAGCCAACTTTAATCAATTTCATGATAAGATAACAGTCAAAAAAATATATAATAATAATAATTAGTAATAGTTTTTATTGCAATGATAAGATATATGAATTATTATTAATTTATTAATTTTGTTACATTCAGTTGTGGTGATTGTCGTGATATATAAATACCATAACCTGCATAATTTTCAATTGCTAGTAAAGTGTTTTGAGGAAAACAATTCATTGATTGAGCACGTCCATCCGATTTCAATCGTTGTCTTTGTTTTTTGTTATACATTTCCGGGAAATAATTAATGGCAATTATTTCATTTAGATTTTTACATGTATTTGTACTTTTATAGTTGTCGAACATGTAGTATAATGGAACTATTCTTTTTATTTCCTCTGACATTTTAATCTCTCCAATTAAATTACGTGGTAAATGGGGATCATCCATAGCTTTTAGATCCAATTGAGGTTCTGATATATAAGCTAAAATATTTGAGCCACGAAATTCTACATCAAGAAAATAAACGGCATCCGATATCATATTAAAATTTGTATTTATACATCCATTTGGCCATCGTAAGATCTGTGTAATTTGATGATCACACTGAAAGGACGAACCGCTAGAGAAACTTAATGAATGATCTGTTAATAAATAAACTCCAATTTGGGAACCATTACTGTAGAATCCAATATCACCGTGAATTGATAACGACGAAGATAATGCAACAAATGTCAATGCATTATAAAATCCTTGACTTTTAAAATCTTTGGCAAATGTCCATTGAAAGCCGTTACGAAAACCAATGGATGTGTCATTAACAATTTGCTCCAAGCTAATAAAGGCTGTTTCTGCATATAAAATGTTACTCTTGGATTTTACACTTTCTTGTATTGCACGAACATTAATATCAATTTTATTTGGAGTAGGTAATGCTCCAGCATAGATTAGAGAAAAGCCAAAAATAATGTAGAGGCAAGTTTGTATTTTTATATACATGGTAGCGTTCGACAAATTTAACTGAATAAAAGTGAAATTACTTTCGGCTTTTATATCTACAATATCAATATTTCATCTTTTGATAAGGATTATTTATATATAGAAATGAAATTCTAATGAAATCGTAGAAAAGTTATACGAGATTATTAAAGTTGAAGGCAAATTGCAAATTTATCAGTTGTATAAAATATATATGTATATATGTTAGTACTTATCTATCTTTCGGCATACACATGTTGCCATTATAAAAACTAGGAAGCTAAAATTTGGGAAGTACTATGTTGATAAAAATATCGGAATTATAATAGCAAAATTAATGACACATATTTATTTTTTCTTTTTTTTGCAATCTTAATTAAAACATCGACTATAAGATACCCGGTACCCAAAATTAAAAATTGTATTCCATATTTATGAACCGATCAGGACCATAGATCGTAAATGCTTCCTTATAGACGTTATATATATTTTCTGGTTTCACAAAGTCATTATTACATAAATTTAGCGAATAGCAGATAAATATATTAAATTCTTATTAATCTTGTTTCATTCAATTCTGGCGATGGTCTTGATACATAAATAATAACTCCATTACCACTTTCGACGGCTTGAACAAAATTTTGAGGCCAACAGTTTCCCGTACGAGAATGTCCAGAATATGTACTTTTTTCTCTATATGATTTATAATGCACTTCCGGAAAGTAGTTAACAACAACAATTTCACTTAGTAAATTGCAAAAATTATTATACTTTTTATCCGCAATGTTATCGATCGAGAATCGCTTTGGAAATATTGACTTTTCCGCACCGTCCGTTTTAATTTCACCAATTAAATAACGTGGTAGATAAGGATCATCCATATCGTATATATTTTTTTGAGGTTCCGATATATAGCCACGAATATAGTTGCCACGAACTTCCACATCAAGATAATAAATGGCATTCGATATTATATTATAATTACTATTTATACATCCATGTCTCCCAACTGTGATTTGTGAAATATTGTAATCACAATTGAATGACAAACCGCCAGAAAAACTTAATGCACTATCTGTCCAGAAGTAAACAGCAATTTTAGATCCAAAACTATATAATCCAATTTCACCATCAATAACTCCAGTTGAATAATTAGCAGAAAAATGTATTGCGTTATTTATTCCTTGATTATCCAAACTTTTACTAATTGTCCATTGAACGCCGCCACGAAATCCAGTGAAACTTTTGTTCACAATACTTCTAATTGAAACATCGGCTCCATCTTCGAGTATTGTCCGATTATTATAAAGTGCGTTAACTTTAAAATCATTTAATGCTCCATTAAAGATTAGAACAAAGCCAAATATAAAATAGAGACTAGTAGTTTGTATAGTCATAGTTGCGATGTTTTGAGTGAACTAAATAAAACTGAAATTGTTTTTTGTTTTTATAGAATTCCTGTCAGTGCATTTCTATAGATAAGATTTGCAATTTACAAGTACAATAATTTTTTATTCTCCTTATCTTAGCTAAAAAAAAACACAGTTATATTACATTTCTGCGATTATATGTGAAGATGATAACTTAATAATTTTTTTTTATAAAAATCTTTGGCTATCATTGTGTAAACGCAAAAGCTTTAATTTTAGCTTGAAATATGAAAATAAAATATTACTGATAAGTAAATAGGAAATATGAATCATTATAAACAATTAATAATTATTTATAAATTGGCTTTCAACGATCAAAAGTCATCATTGAATTCTTGGTGTAGCAATCATAATTAAGCAATCTGTGATACAGTTCGTATATTAAATTAAACAAGTAAGAAGGCTGTAGACTAGTATGCTCGACTATATAATACTCGGTGCCCAAAGCTATATTATATATTTATTTTATTATATTTACTTTTCGTCATTTACTTATCTCCTCGTATGAATACACGAGGTTAGGTTACTAATATTATATAACGTAAACTGTGTTGTTAAGATACTAATATTGAATGTATGGGTTCAGCACTTAATAAATAAATAATTTCAATTAAAAAAAAAAAAAAAAATTATATTTACTTAATGTGATTTTAAAAAAAAAAAAATAAAAATAAAAAAAAGAATCGCTTCGAGATTCGAACCGCGGACCACTTGCACGCGAATTCAATCCTCTAACCACTGCGCTACACTGCCTTCAAGTTCGGAGAAGAAAAAACACAAAGTTAATGTTGCTGTGTGTGGGGTGAGAACAGCAGGCAAGCGTACGCTATAGAGCCGCCTCTCAAATTTTGGTATTTGAAATGTGTATAACTTCCATGTTAATTATCCGATCTGTACCAAATTTTCACACAACGTGAAGATAAACATATTCTTACTTTGTACCAAAATTCAGTTAAGTAGCTTGGCTGGATGTGTGTGCAGTGGAGTGTTGAAAATGGTTTTCATCGATTTGTGGAGGCGGTAGGAGGCGTGGCAAAAATCCAAAATAAATTTGATCTGCCTGCAACTAATACAAGCACTTTGCAAAAGAAATGAAGTCTCTAGCTCTTATAGTTTCCGAGATCTGTGTTCATACGGACGTACGAACGGACATGCTCCAATCGACTCGCCTGTTGATCCTGAGTCAGAATATATATACTTTAAGGGGTCCGTCACGCCTCCTTATGGATGTTACATAAATTTGCTGCTGTCACAAAGTCAATATACCCCTTGGTACCAAATAGGCAACGAGTATAAAAATAAGCTAGCTCTTCACTTAAAAGTATCGCTAAGTAAATACAATTTAAAATTAGTTTCAGCAGTAGATAGTTTAAGTTTTAGTTAGCACTTAACTTACAATTTACAATTTACAATTTACAGTTACATGTCAAGTTCAAGTAGCAAAAGTTCAAAGTAACAACTCATAGTTTGATTTCATCATGTTTAGCATGATTATTATTATGATCATTATTGTCATTGTAGCGTAAAGTTGCAAACAAAAGGGTAACAAAAGAGTCAAACAAGCGTTGCACTAAATCAAGCAGAACTCAGCCCACATGAAATTGCAATGTGAATAAGCAAAGACTTCGGCCAGCATCAGTTTTTAGACAGTTTTGCACACAGTAGCCCAATACTCATTCAACAAAGAGTTGCGCTGTAAAGTGAGGAACGATGGTTTTCAGTAGTTTAACAGTAGCAAAATAACGTCGAAAGACGCTGAGTCAACGTCAGCAACACAGCATCATCATTAAAGCCTGGCCAAGATAAACACACGCGCCAAGGCGCAGCTCGAACATGTGTTGCCTGTCGATGGGCCTGTCGTTGTAACTGTGCAAGCATAAACTCACTGACTATACAATAACTATGTATACCCTGTAAAAATATACAGTTATTGTATAAAAATTCAATTATAGTTGCAATTATTGATAATTTAATAATTTTTGAGTTCTTCTTAATTTTATAAATTTATTAGTATAAATTATAGGGTAACTTTTGTGTCGATCAAATTATTTATAGTTGTATTTTTGTTTCTTTTACTATTCTGCGCGCGAGGCTGCACATAAATTTTAAATATCGCAACTTAAGACTAGGAAGATGCGCCGCCCGTAAGAAACACAATGGACTTTCGACTGTTAAAACCATATTTGGCCAGCGTTACTTGTGGCCAAAAAAAAAGTAGCCTGCTGCATCTGTACTGCATCTTGGAGGTCTGTCTTTATTGTTGTTCTTTTTGCCAACTCTTTCACACACACACACTCTATCTCTCTCTCTCTCTCTCTCTCTGCAGCAAGTCAATAATGGTCAGTAATGCAGTTTTTAGTCTTTTTTATTGAGGCAAACGTACAACTCGATGTGGAATGATGAAGCTTTGTGCATTGAGTGTCTTCTCATTAGTTTGCAACAGTCAGCTGCTGCTGCTGTTATTGTTATTGTTACTGCTACAACGCTGCGTATGAGTAATGTGTTGGTTGTGTGGCTGTCTGTGTGTGTCTGTGCTCGATTTACACGCTTGAAAGGATTAATTCGTTAACAATTTGTTATAATATGCAAGGCATAGCGATAAATCTATTAATTAAGCTGACGGTTGTTTGTGTGTGTGTGTGTGTGTTCTCTTTCTGCCACTGTATGTTTGTGTATGTGTGTGTGTGTGTGAGTTACAGGAGATTTTGCAGTTGAAAAATTACAAGGTTTTTTTTTTTTTATAAATTTGCTGCGCTTACTTTGCCCAGCTGTGTATGCAGCGCATTGTATGTGTGTGTGTGTGTGTGTGTGTGTTGCTTGTGTGTAAATTTGTTGAAATTTAAGCCAGTGGGTGGTCTGAAAGTGGAAATGAGCAACAGCAATAGCAACAGTAACAGCGGCAAATAAAAAACAATTTTTATGAATCAACATTAGTTTTGATACCCTACAATAATTATGCAATTATGACGGGTATAACAGACCGTTTACTGCATATAAACTAATTTAATTTTATATTTATTTTTTTAGTCAATAAAATTAACATAATAAAATATTACAATTTATATATAATATACGAGGGGTATTCAAAAAGTAAACCTTCTTAAACCTTCCCAGCAGAGTACTGAATTTTTGCCTTTTTCGGAGCACTTTCTTCACGTTTCTTCCAAACCATGCTTTGACGCTTCATTTCAGGATTTCGTATGGTGAACCCAGGTTTCATCTCCTGTCACAATGCGTGCGTAAAGATCATTACCTTCTTTCTCAAGTCGTCAAATCGTGGATCAAAAAACAGGGCACGGAATTTTTTAAGGAAGGTTTACTTAAGCTTTCACACAGATACCAAAAATGTATTGTAGTCCAAGGCGACTATGTAGAAAAATAGTTTAAGAGTCAAAGAATAAAATAAATTTATTTTTACTGCCTAAAACTTGTTTTTTATTTTTCCCCCAACACAGGGAAACTTACTTTTTGAATATATAAAATACACAGGGTATCATTGCGTCAGTCAAATCAATATTGTCTGCTTATAATAAACCAATTGCGCGAACAACAAGTAAAATAATAACAACAAACTGTTAACTACTGTGCAACGTGGTGTGTAGAAATTTGCCAAATTAAAAAAGCTAATGGAGCAACGAGCCGACGAGCCGCTGAGCCACCGAGCAGTAGTAGCTACAGTAGCTGTAGGGAAAGAGAAATAAACGTTGGCGACGTAGACAGTGAAACAGGCGCATAAACCACCCACCGGATGGATGAATGACGCAACAGGGGGCACAACTTGTCTAGCATATTGCTTGGTAGACAGAGAGAGACAGACAGAGAGAGAGAGAGAGAGGGAGAGGCATAGATCAGAGTTGAATAGCGAGAGAGAGAGAGAGAGAGACGAAGAGACAACGTCTATAAATAAAGTCAGCGCCAAAGTAAATCAAAACAACAAGCACGAAAAGCACGAACATGTGGCGCTGCAACTTTAACAGCAAATGCAACTGCAACTGCAACAGTCAGCAGTCAGCAGGCAACTGTGCAACGCTTGGCAGCTTTGGCGCTTTACCAAAGGATCAAGTGGTAGCCAACGATGCTGGGTGTGGTCAGTCCCGGTCCCGGTCCCGGTCCCGATGCCAGCGCTCAATCTCCCGTTTTACTGGGCGGTCTAGAATGTGATATGGGCGTCAAATCGTGCTACAAATTTTTTTCATTTTTGCAACGTTGCTTTTGACTGTTTTGCTTGGGATTTGGATTTGTCATCCCTCAAGCGCGTCGATCACATAAATATTGTTACGCATTTTGCCTGTTGACGTTGCACAGCGCGATGACGGGCGAGGCGGGGGGGCAACAGTCGACAATTGCAACAGCTTGTTTGTTGTTGCATGCAGCAAGACAATGTGCTCGTAATGTGCTGAGCCCCTCGATTTTTTTTTTTTTTTTTGGGCTTTGATCTTTGAGCGCCGCTTGTCAACATCTTATTCCGGTATTGACATGATTGATTTTTCATGTTGACCAGCAACAACAACAGCAACAGCAACAACAACAGCTTCATATCAGAAATTTTCTTGTACTTGTTGCTCTTCGTTCACAGACTTTCTATTCTGCTCAATGGCATGCCACAAGTTACATGCCACATGCCACATGCCACATGCCACATGACTGTTGTGTTATGTGCTAAGCATAAAATGTGCGTAAAGAAAAAAAGGAAAAGTGATTGACAAAAACATTTTGCATAAATAAAGAAAAAAAAATTTTTAATAAGAAAAAGCTTAAGAAAAAAACTTTATAAAAATCCTTTCTAACTTTAAGTTGCATCTGAGAATATTTCAAATATTTTTTTTATTATTTTTTTTTAAGTTTAAGTTTTTTTAAATTTTTAAGTTGCATCTGAGAATATTTCAAATATTTTTTTTTTATTTTTTTTTAAGTTTAAGTTTTTTTAAGTTTTTAAGTTGCATCTGAGAATATTTCAAATATTTTTTTTTTATTTTTTTTTGTTGTAGTTTAATCAACTATAGCAACTTCTACTATGTTATTGTGTGCTCTGCTGACCCAAAGCCAGTTGTTGCCACATATATTGCTGGTTGCTTACTTCAACGAGTCTCTGCTTGTTGTCAAAGTGAAACAATGTTAGTGGCAACAACATTAAATAGTTTTAGCGGTAAAAGTGTCTTAAAATGTAAGGCAAGTAATTGAAATTTATTGTGGCAAGATGTTTTGTGGCATGATCTAAAAACAATAACAACAACAACAACAACAACAAAATTCTTTTAGCAAATGATTTTGTTTGATGTTGATGTTGCTGTTGATGCCTTGCACTAACAGCAAAAGAGAGAAAAAAAACAAAAAAACATCAGAGAGAATGTTGCCGCTATAAGTTGCAAGTTGCAAGTTGCAAGTTAAAGGCAATGGATTATGTTAGTGGAGCAATCAATCGGCTATATATGGCAGCCTATACTGAAGAAAACACTTAGCGTGCCAGACAATTTCATTTGGCCTTATATTGATGACCAAAATCAGTTCGCTGAGAAGTTTTTGTGTTTTCACCAACCTGGGAAAAACAATTTAACTGTTAAAATAGAAGAAGAAGAAGAAGAAGATGAAAATAGAGGAAGAAGCTGCAGAAGGTGTTGATATGGAGGCGTCTCTTGAATGCTCTGGGAAAACTTATTGATATGGGGGCTTAGCCTTAGCCTTGGGCGCAAAGTAAAAGAAATACAGCAAAAAAAATAAAGAAAAACGCGACGCAAACTGCGCTTTGAGCCCAATTTTGGTAGCCTGATTTGTCACGATGTTTTTATTTTATTCTGTTTTTTTTTTTTTTTTTTTGTGATTTTTTTTTTTTGTTGCGCCTGCCGGGAAGACAAACAAATTGGTCTGTAGTTGAAAATTGACAAGAATTTCGTGACTTTGTCACCTTCTTTTTTCACTGCTCTGCTCTTTGCCACAGCGAGACACTGTGCAACGCCCTCAAAGGCAACAACTGACTGCTTGCTGCCTGCTGCCTGTTTTTCTTCCTCGTTAAGTGGCAGGCAGCGCGTGCGCATTGAAGTTAAGTTCGACTTCAAGTTGGACTACGATTTGTGACTCCTTGCTACTCCCGCTTGCAGCTTTCAGCTTTCAGTCGCCCAAAACCAAAGTTACCTAAAATTCAAAATCTCAACATTTTTTTTTTTTGTTTTTTTCGATTGGACGACAGGCTCCTTTAGCCCCACCAGAAACCCCTGAAAATCACTTCATCATTGCATTAACGTAACTTTTTTGCATTCTAAAGTCAAAGCTGCGGTAAAACTCTAAGTTGCAAACTCTTGTCAGATTTATTTGTTGCTCTTGGCTTTTATTTTTTTTTTTTTTTTGGCCAGGTTGCATTGTCGCCCTAAACATAGAGTCTAACAACTTGACTTGGCAGCATAGTCTGCGGCAAGCAACAGAGCAGCGATTAAAAATTTTTTAAGTTTTTACTAAGTTTGCCAGAATTATGGCAGAGAAATTTTATTTTTGATTTTCTTTGAAATCTTCTTTTAAAGAAAATAAAAATTTTAATGAAAGAGCATTGAAATCTCGACTTGATTTAAGTTACATTTTGCTGCCAAGCTCATTTATTTCATTTGTTTGTTGTGTTTAATTTTTTTTTTCTTTCTTTCTTTTTTTCTTTCTTTCGTTACGCTGTACCTGTAACCTTTTGCACTTGGTTCCCTTTATTTTTTTTTAATTTAATGATTGTTTTTTTGGCTACGCTGACAGTTACAACAGGCGCAGCGCAACTTGCAACTTGCAACATGAGCAGAAAACAAAAAAAAAACGAAAAAAAACACAAGACGGCGACAATTTTCAAACTGTTGTTGTCGTCGGTTTTTTTTTTTTTTGTTCTGTTTTTTTTTATCCTTTTTCTGAATGTTGTTTTGCCATTGTACTATATAAAGTAAGAAGATATAGAAAGATCAGGTGGGTAACGCCCCTAAATAGAATCAATTTGATATATGGCATGGCATGAAAGTGGACTTTGTCTCATTTCCATTCAATTGTTGTTGTTGTTGCTGTTACTGTTGTCGTTTTGCTGCTTGATAACTTGGTCAATGCGCACAAATTGACCAAATCGAGCATCAGGCAGGTAACAAAGAGGGCGGATTATGCCCATAGGCAAAGTTCGTGTCGAGTTGCCTGCAGTGACACTAGCAACAGCAGCAGCAGCAACAGTAACAACAATAATATTGTTGCCTCTTTTTTCTTTATGGGTCAGCAGTGTAAAACTTGCAAACATCAGTTGCTGCCTCTAACCTCACTTCTCTTTCTGCTCTTTAAAGCAACGATCTTGGATTTCTTGCATTATGAGTTGACATTAGAGTACATGGCCAAGGCGCAACTTGTACACATCGACAATGCCATCGCCCTAGACTGACCTCGTTCTTCTACTGTTGCTGCTGCTGCTTGTTATTGTTGCTGTTGTAACTCCTCTTTGGCTTTTGGCCAATTTGCTGCAATTGCATTTCGATGCCTGCTAAGTTAACTTCAACAGCATTGTGCCACTTAGCCAAGTTCGTTTTGTGCGAGGCCAAAGGCAACAGCAACAGCAACAGTTGCTGCTGCTACGGCTGCTGCTGCTGCTGCTGATCCAAAACACAAACAAGCTCAAGTCAATATTTGTGTAAAATGTGCGAATTGAGGTTATGTGATGCAATCTGTGAACTTGCAATGCAATGCAATGTAGTTATGACTGCATGATTCTCTCTCTCTCTCTATCTGTGTATGTGTGTAGGTGTTGATGTCTGTCTGTCTGTGTGCATGCAATTTGGTGGCTGGAAAAAAAAACAGGCTACAATTGCATTGATATGCAGGGCAACAATGCGCAAAACAAAGTGCAAAATGGAAAGGTCAGAAAATAATAATATTTAAATTACAAATATTAAATAAAAGATATAGTACACTGTGGGGCGATTGATTTAGGCATATATAATATATAATAATTATAGCGAAATTTTAATAAAAAATAAATAATAAACAATAAATAAATAAACAATATAAATAAATAAATAAAAATAAAAATAAAAAAATTAATAAATAAATAAATAAATGAAAAAAAATATATTAAAAATAAATAAAAAAAACAAATAAAAAAAATAAATAAATAAATGAAAAAATAAATCAATAAATAAACAAATAAATACACCAATTAATTAAATAAGTAAATAATGAAATACATAAATACATAAATAATTAAATAAATAAATACAAATAAATAAATAAATAAAAATAATAATAAATAAATAAATAAATACACAAATTAAATAAATAATTAAATACATTAATAAATAATAATAAAAATTAAATTAATTAATAAAAATGAATAAATAAATACACAAATTAATTAAATAAATAAATAAATAAAAAAAAATAAATAAATAAAAATATATAAATAAATAAAATTAATAAATGAATAAATGAATAAATGAATAAATGAATAAATGAATAAATGAATAAATGAATAAATGAATAAATGAATAAATGAATAAATGAATAAATGAATAAATGAATAAATGAATAAATGAATAAATGAATAAATGAATAAATGAATAAATGAATAAATGAATAAATGAATAAATGAATAAATGAATAAATGAATAAATGAATAAATGAATAAATGAATAAATGAATAAATGAATAAATGAATAAATGAATAAATGAATAAATGAATAAATGAATAAATGAATAAATAAATAAATGAATAAATGAATAAATGAATAAATGAATAAATAAATAAATAAAAATAAATAATTAAATAAATAATTAAATAAAATAAAAAAAAATTAAATAAATAAATAAATGAATAAATAAATAAAAGATTAAATGATTAAATGAATAAATAAATAATTAAATAAATAAATAAATGAATAAATAAATACACAAATTAATTAAATAAATAAATAAGTAAAAAAAATAAATATATAAAAATATATAAATAAACAAATAAATAATTAAATAAATAAATGAATAAATAAATAAATACACAAATTATTTAAATAAATAAATATGTAAAAACAATTAAATAAAAATATATAAATAAATAAATAAAAATAAATAAATAAATAAACAAATTAATTAAATAAATAATAATAATGCAAAAGTTCTTAAATTGTCACTAAAATAATTTTCTCATGTTTATATATGTATTTGTGCAAGTTAAAGCTCAGTTTAGTTAAACATAAGCCAAGTTAATCTTAAGTTTATCTTTGTTATTACTTGTCACTGACAGTTTATTGCAGTTTAAAATCAACTTTCCACTCATTATGAATGCCAAAAAAAAAAATAAAATAAAAAAAAATAAACATTTTATAGTTGCACTGAGATCAACAGCAATAACAACAAAAACAACAACAAAACAATGTTGCACATCTCAATCGAAGCACTTTCCATCTAATCAGAAATAATGGTAAACGAAATCAAACTTTGTATGGTTATGGCAGACTCTTGCCTTATATGTATATGTATGTATGTATGTATGATAACTCTAAGGTATTAAGACCAAAAGCGACAACGTGTTGTGCCCATTAACAGAATAGTAAGAAAGAGGAAGAAGACAAAGACGAAGAAGATATAGATGAAGATGAAGGTGAAAGAAGCAGGAGTTGAAGCAGCAGTTGAAGCAAAAGGAAGAAGCAGTAACAGCAGCAACAGCAGCTAACATTGTTAGGGTTGGCCAGCTACATATGTCAACACCATGAACTTGAAACTTTTCAGAGTCATTGGCAATGTGAGCAGCGTACAGACGGGCCGTAAGCAGCTCGAAAAAGAGTTTCAGCTTTAAAAGCATTTTGTATTCTAATTAGATTGTCAACGGCACGACAACAACCTCATTTTGTCTCAAAATGCATTGCAGAGCAGAACTATACACACACACACACAGAGAGAGAGAGAGAGAGAGAGAGAGAGACATAGTAAGATTTGCATTAGCGCCAAGCAAGTAGCGCATACAACGTGCACTTTTGAGGCACTTCGAGGTTTTTTTTCCTTTTAGACAAAAATCAGCATAAAAGTTTTGCTTCTTGGCTTCTTGGGGGCAGGTTTGAAGTTCATTAACATGCACAGGTTAATTACCATTGTTGTTGTTGTTGTTGTTACTGCTGCTGCTGCCATGCTGCCATGCTGCAAGGAAATGAGCCATTAGAAACAAAAAGAGGCACAAAGCGCCAAGCGGTAGCCCCAAAAGAGACGATAAAATGGCTAAAAGCATACATAAAAGCAAACAGAAGTAAAAAAAAACAACAACAATAACACAAAGACACATGTAAAATGTCTGTCTATGTCTATCTGTCTGTCTCTCTGTCTCTCTCTCTGTGTGTGTGTGTGTGTGCAGGGTAGACTGTGACAAATGCCCATGAAGTTGAACGTGGTTGCCTTTTTTTCTGTTTTTTTTTTCTGCTACATGCAAAATGTTGCACTGATAAGACGGTGGCAACGTTGGCAAAGCCAATGCCACTGAAGTCATCCCGTTTTGCCGCGAAAAGCAGCGGTAAATGAGCAGCAGACAGTAGACAGCAGACAGCAGAGAGGCTAGCAAACCACCAAGTAGCACGATCATTAAAACAAAAGCGGCGACAATAGCAACAGCAGCAACAGCAACCGTAGCCATCACTGACAAGCCATGACCAAAGAGACCAAGTAGCTAATGTTACTCTGGCTAAGTTTTGTCTACTGTTGCACGTTGCATACTGTTGCCACATGGTGTTGGATTGCCTTAAACGATCCGCGTGAATAACTAATTTCAATGGAAGTTGCCTCTAGCCTGTTGCACACACACACACACAGAGACTTGCAGGCGCGCGCGCGCCTCTTAAACATTTATCACCCACCATCGGGCATTGCCAGGAGTCAACAAGGAATCACCGCCAAACCCCGCTTGCCACAGCTCAGACAATGCAACAGTTTTTATATGCTGCAATTGCAATTGCAACAAAAAATTGTTAGTAGACTAAAAAGGAGTGCGTAGGACAGGTAACGCATTGCTAACATTGAGCTCTAATGAGCCACAAATAAAAACTGGAAAACTTTTGCCAAGCTGAAAGTAGCAGCAGAAAGCAGCAGCAAGAAAAACTACAAAAAAATGTTTAGTAAAAACAAAGTTTGAAAATTTTCAAAGGCGCATAAATCAAATGAAATGCAACAAAAGAATGTAAGATTTTTAGAATAAGATTAAGTTTCAAGATTTTTCCGCATAGATATTTAAAGTTGAACAAAAAAAGCTTTTGAAATTTGTATAAAAAAAAAAAAATTTAATTGAATTTGTCTGCACTTGTTGTACGTTTGACGAGAGAGAAGAATAATTGTTCTACTTATTGTTTGCTATAGTTTGTGATTGATCAAATTTCCCTTCCCCCGCACCCTCTTCAATCATGAGTCATGCACTGTACAGCAAGACGATGCATGTAACTTTTTCTTTATAAAACTCAACTCTGAAACGAATATCAAATGCAGCATAGCCCACACTAGGTCCAACATCTAGTACCAGGAACTCACAGCACGTGAGGCTGAACACTGTGAAAAGTAGAAGAAGCAGAAGAGATGTGAGACGAGAGAAGTAGAGAGAGAGAGAGCAAGAAACAAAGACAACAGACACACATCAAGCTAATTAAGCATAGTTCAATATAAAAAAAAAGAAGAAAAAAACCCCACAAAGGCATTATAAAAAAAAAACGTGGGCCAAAAGCGCAGCACACATGAAATGTTGTGCGCTGTAGTTGAAGCTGTTGCTGTAGCTGTTGTTGTTGCTGGAGCACCCACAGAGCGTGGCACGCGATAATCAATCAAAAGCCATTAAAGCCAAACGTTTTTCAAACTGAATTTTCAAAATAAAAAAAAAAAATGTAGTAAGAGAGAGAGAGAGTGAAAACGAGACAATGAATCAAAGTAGAAAGCATTTCATCAGAAGTCAAATAAAGTAAACGTGGCTTAAAAGGAGTGGCAAAAAAAAAAAATACAAGAAATAATTTCATCTACGCATAAGAGCAAGAGGCAAACAGTAAGATCAAGTAAGCGACAAGACAAGTTAAAGATCAAAATCACAAGAAATTTATAAGAAAAAAAAATAAAAAAAAAAAAATAAATAAAAAGAAAGAAAAAAAAAAAAATGTAGATAAATAATAATAATAAACTGAACAAACAAGATCAATAGAGCACAAGCATGAGCACGATCAGCAGCAAGAGAGAGTGAGAGAGAGAGAGAGATAGAGAGAGAGAGAGAGAGAGTAGAGAGAGAGATAGAGACAAAGCACAGTTGCAGTTGCAGATGATTGAAGGAATTAGAATATGAAATCGTGCGGTTATTAATACTAACCCTGCCACAGCATCTCTTCCCACTTCTCCAACAAACTTCTCTATATCATACACAAATTCGTAAGACCTTTATTATTATTAAATGACCCAGTTAAGGCTCAGGCTCAGACTCAGACTCAAGCTCAAACTCAAACTCAGACTCAGACTCAGTCTTGGGCCTTCAAGTGAAAAGTGAAGGCGTTCCACATTTGTTCAAGAATGTCGCAAACAGTGCTGCACTGTCTGTCTGGCAAAATTCAACGAGACAAAGTTTGGCAAATGCAAATTTATTTATTTTTTACTGCAAAAAACTTTCTAAATGAAATTCCAATTTTGCATGCTATCTCACTCACGCTCAGTATATCTCATTCACGCTGCATGTGTGCACAAAATTAAAGAAATAATTTTAAGTGAAAATTTATACAAATTGATTGTCAACTGGCAGGCAAAAGGCAATTGAAAACAACTGCAAAACTATAGCGCAAACCTTTCTCCAATTTCATCAAAACCAATGGCTAAGACTTTTATACATATATATAGTTTAGCATAGTATATAAACTTCCTGCACCCTCTCCCCCTCCCCTGCTATTAGCAGAGCTGGTCAACGACTCTTTGGGGAACTGCTGTTGACATTGACATTGGGCAATCGTTGAGCTCAATTAGAGACGCGTCTGACATCAAATTGCTTAGCACTTTTATTGTCGCCACATAAAATTGTGGCGTCTCCTTGATATATCTAGTATATTTTATGGTGTGGCATTTTGTCGCGACGACTTCACAATCTTACCAACTTGCAACAGCAACCTGCCACAGTCAACATGCCCCATCAGTCAATTGTGATTGTTGGCGTAATTGTCTTTGACAAGTTTACGCAGCAGCAACAGCAGCAGCTTGCATTGCGACTTGTTGGCATTTTGTTTGACTTGGATTAAGCTTAAGTGCAGGACTTAAAATTCCCAGCATTGTTAGCTAAACGATCATACTGCTTCTCTCTATCTCTATTTCTCTTCCTTCTCTCTTTCTTTTTACTTCTCTTTCAACTCAGTTAACCTTGCATAATCATGTTAACCAGCACCAACTATGGTTACATGTTTTGGGCCGAAACAATCAATGCAAAACACAAAAATTGCCTATTATCATCAGGCTGAACAAATGCATGTAAATTGCTTCAAATTCTATACGAATATTGTATACTCTAACATCAAATTAGTTAACAAACTTCAACATTTAAGTTAGCGTAGCATTTGCCAGAAAAGAGCATAACAACTTTTACACATTTGACAAACAATTTCTATGACATTGCATGTCGATCACAAAAGACACTTGTAACTTGAATAAAAGACACTAACACTTCCCCCCTGCTGCATACTACTACAATTTTCCCAGCATAACATTGGCATTTATTTTATGGTTTGCCAATTTGAGCATGCAAAATGTTTTTATTGTTGTCAGAAAGTCAAGTTGTTCAAAGACATACTGAGAAAACACTGCACAGAGAGAGAGAGTCACTGAGAGTCACTGAGTCTCAGCTTTGCCGTCAGTCAGTCAGTTCATCATGTTTGGCCAGAGGCAACATAGAGGCGACAGTGCAGAGACTATATACGGCCAAAAATATTAGCAAACAATTCGATTTTTGCATGCCACGACGGCAGGTAGTAAATTTTTACGAGTGCAAGTGGCTGGCCAACTGCTGCTGCTGCTGTTGTTGTTGTTGTTGTTGTTGTTGCTGTTCCATAACTTCATGAACAACAAACTGCTCAAAGACTACCATTTGGAGTTTGTCGCCTCCTTACCATCTGGTGGCCATGACCATAAGCAGCTGCAGGGGAACTTCATACGCTTTCACCTGTTGAGACTTGCCGAAAATGTTATATAAAAATCTACTGTCAAATTAATGGTGATTTATATGGTGGACTATAATGTGCGCTTTATACGAGCATTGAAATAACAAATGTTTGCAATGGTCTTAAAACTGTAATAGCAAAAGTAACGGTTACAATTACAGAGATACATATATAACAACTACATCGAGCGCAAATATAAATAGGATGCAAATTTTTATTGCAATTTCGTAATACACATGGAATAGAAATATATAAAACAAAGCTTCAAGTATGTTCTATCTTTCTCTCTCTCTCTCACTCTCTCTCTTAGCTCTTAGTTTTGGTAAGAAAAGAAAGCTTTGATGACAACTATTGTGATGGTCGCACATATATATATGGCATGATTTTACCCCTTACCTTAAGCTTACAAATTAATGGGCTACGGCTACATAGCAAAGGGAAAAGTTGAAGTGAAACACAAATTTTGTTTTTACGTTACCACAGGTTTTGATCTTTTGGTAAAAGACTTTCGACTAAAAGCATTTCTTCATATACACATAGACAACTATGCAACATGCAACATACAACATGACAGGCAATTTATGTTGTTGTCGATTATTGTAATGTGATGTGAGATTTTTGTAGACTGTTTTTTTTTTTTTCTTCATTTTTTTTTTATTTTTACACAAAGTATTTTTTTTTTTTTTTTAAGAAATAAAATATTTATGTCATGAATATCTTTTGGAAAATTCCCATTAAATAAAAAATAAAATAAACAAAAAAAAAAAATTAATAAATAAATAGTCGTCAAAATTTTTGATAAACTTTCGCTAACGATCGGCATTCCGTATTTCGTTAATTTGAGTTACCAAAACTCATTGTTCGACATCTATATAAGATATTTTTTATAATGGGGTAAAAATTGTTCCAATTTGCGACGATTAAGTAAAAATGATGTGCTCGACTTATTTAAATAAATAGTATTAATCAATAGTAATCTCATTGCATAATAATTACGCATGCCAACACTGATAACATTATCATTTTTTTCATATGTTGTTGAACTATACGATTTTTGATCATGTAAATCTATTGAAATTCTTTTTGATTCATTTTTTTGTAGTCTATCTAAATAAAATAAATTTTTTAGAATAAAAAAAAAAAAATATATATATACAGTAGAATCCGGTTATAGCGACTTTCAAGGGACCAATGATTTTATATATTTTATCGTTATACCCGGAAGACGCACTAACCGAAAGTAGTTTGTATGGGGACCAACCAAAGCCATTGAGTTTTCGTCGTAATAACCGGTCGCACACTATAAGCGTAGTCGTTATAACCGAATTCTACTGTATTTATAAGCAAAAGTAGAATATAAATACCGAGTTTTTGATAAAGACATATCCATAATGCTGCTAAGTCGTCGAAATGATCTTGCTGCATAAATTATTTTCAAATGACATTTTCGATTTTTTATTTTTCTCTTTTCTTTTTCTATATTTTTACTGCCTTCTGTTTTAATAATTTCGTTATCAAGATTTTTTTTATGCGATTTCTTCTTCTTATTCTTCTTTTGTCTTATATTTAAATGAATATTGCTACATTGTTGTCTACTTTTATCAATATTATTCAGCAGCTCAGCAGCACTAGGAATAACATCATCAAGTGGTACACCAAGTGGCGTTTGATATTCAATTCCTTTGTGTGCCAATATATCGAGTACCAATTGTGAAGATAATGGTATTAAACGTTGCCTTGGATTTAGTAGACGTTCGCTAGCAAACATTGTATTAACAAAATTTTGAAGATAAAATCCAATTTCGATTTTCAAATATACTCTGAAATAGGCAGAGACATAATACAAAGCTTCATGTGATTGATTTGTGAAACTAATGTTATTCATTTGAAGGATAATCAAAAGATTTTTAAAGGCAATTAAAGACTATGAAACTTTGGTGATTAGCATAAAGATGCATGATACACTGTATATATATATATACTATATATTCTTTTGATTTATAATTTTAATATAAACTCAATTATAATTATATATAAAATATTTTATAATTTATATTTTCAACTACATTAAAGATAACACTGTCAAAATTCGCATTAAAAAAAAATAATTTTTTTTTTTTTCGAATTTTTAGTAAAAAATGCAAGTAATAAAGAATTGTACTAGTTGCATATCATTAAGAATTGGTTGCATTTGTCTCGGATATTTTATAATTCTACACGGTTTTTTCAATATATTTTATGTGATAATATCATATCGTATGGTTTGTAAGCGTCTCATAAAACTTTGGTTTCTACAATCTCAAATAAATATTGTTTCCGGCATACTTCTATTAGCATGTTCATTCAGTGTGAGTATTTATATAAATATTACAATAGAAATAATTAAAAATTATCTTTTTTTTATAATTATTATGATTGTCTTTTAGCCAGATCTTTTAGGCTATTTATTGCCAGTACAAATTGTTGTCAAATTGACAAGTTTAATTGTTGAATTAATATTTTATTTATTAATGAGCGCTGCAAATTTTATGTTTACTGTTTTAATGATTTATTCATTTGTCTCCATTTTTGGTAAGTATAAATAAAAAAAAAAAAAAAAAAAAATATATAATTAAAAGTTAATTATAAATAATTTTCATAGTTACAACATGTATTGTGATTTTCACCTACTGTTTTTTCCGAGAGCTGGCACGACATTAACTACAAGGAAAAAAAATAGAGTAAAAGAGTTGAAGAAAGAGAGAGACAGAGAGGGAAATGAGAGAGACTGCTGCTTTTTTATCTTGAATTCAAACGGTAGTTCAATTTTTTTTTTTTTTTGTTCGTTTGTTTGTATTTTTTGTTTTTGTTTTTTGTCTGCTTGGACGCTTCAGACTTAATCACAGCGTGTAGCATTTTGTGCCGTGATTAAACGCAAATTTATTAGTCAAATGTTGCGCAATTGATCGCCAAATACAGCGCATAAATCGTGCCAGCAGCCAGCCGCAAAAAAAACCACAGTGCCAATTGTCACCAGACTTTCCACCAACAACAACAACAACAACAACTGCAAATGCAGCACTGGCTTTAACGCTACAGCTACAGCTACAGCTTTAGTTTCAACTTCAGCTTAAGTTCCAATTTCAGCTTTAGCTTTGGCTTTGGCTTAATTATCGTTGCACTGTTTGCGCTACATGCGTGCTAATTGAGTGCGAGAGTGCGAGTTCGAGGAACGATTGACCAACTGACCAACTGAGCTGGCAATTGAGCTGGCGACGCGGACATGTTGGTCACCTGGAATCTCTTTTGGGGACATGGAAGCTAAAGCCTGGATATGTGAACATCGACGTGAACGTAGACGCAAATGCCACGTCCTGCTATGATAACAACAACGCGACGACAAACGCACGCTGTGCCTAAAATGAAATTATGTTGCAATCTTTGCAATGTTTCATTAGTGTTGTGCACGTGTATCAAGCGTGACACGCGATAACAGAATATGCTTCAATATAAATGTGTTAAAAATGTGTTAAATTCTAAATAAATAAAAAAAAAAAAATTCTAATATTTATATTTATTTTAAAATTTATTTTAAAAATTTATTTAATCACCAAAAGTCAAATTACAAAGAATTTTAAAATTTTAATAAAAAAAAATTAATATTTATTTTTTATTAATATTTATTTTAAAAATTTATTTAATCACCAGAACTCAAATTACAAATAATTTTAAAATTTTAATTAAAAAAATAAATATTTTTATATTTTATTAATATTTATTTTAAAAATTTATTTAATCACCTGAAGTTAAATTACAAAGAATTTTAAAATTTTAATTAAAAAAAAATGTATATATTTATATTTTATTAATATTTATTTTAAAAATTTATTTAATCACCTGAAGTCAAATTACAAAGAATTTTAAAATTTTAATTAAAAAAATTAATATATTTATATTTTATTAATATTTATTTTAAAAATTTATTTAATCACCAGAAGTCAAATTACAAAGAATTTTAAAATTTTAATTAAAAAAATAAATATTTTTATATTTTATTAATATTTATTTTAAAAATTTATTTAATCACCTGAAGTTAAATTACAAAGAATTTTAAAATTTTAATTAAAAAAATAAATATTTTTATATTTTATTAATATTTATTTTAAAAATTTATTTAATCACCTGAAGTTAAATTACAAAGAATTTTAAAATTTTAATTAAAAAAATTCATATATTTATATTTTATTAATATTTATTTTTAAAATTTATTTGATCACCAAAAGTCAAATTAGAAAGAATTTTAAAATTTTAATTAAAAAAAAAATTAATATATTTATATTTTAAAAATTTATTTTATTACCAGAAGTCAAATTACAAATAATTTTAAAATTGTAATAAAAAAATTAATATATTTATATTTTATTAATATTTATTTTAAAAATTCATTTAATCACCAGAAGTCAAATTACAAAGAATTTTAAATTTTAATTAAAAAAATAAATAAATTTTTATTTTATTAATATTTATTTTAGAAATTTATTTAAAGAATTTTAAAATTTTAATTAATGAATTTATATTTTGAAATAATTCTATAAATCTTTCAATTTAATCTATAAATAATTTGAAAAATCTTATTGGTTAATTTCCTTAAAAGGCAAACAATTTATTCAGCATAGACATCACGATTTATCACGCTGCCATCACGAATACGCAATGGCCAGTGCTTAGTAATGTTGCTCGATGATCAGTGTTCAGTGGTTCAAGTGCCCGTTGGCTGGCCACTGGCCACTGAGATCACTGATCAGGGGGAGCTTAATTAATTTCGTTGATTAATTGAAAGTGCGCCTTGGATTTGTATCTCCTTCTCTCTCTCTCTCTCTCTCTCTCTCTTTTATTCGCATTTTATTTTGCTTCTTTTGCTGTTGGTGCTTTTAGTGTTTACTGTTTATTCGCATTGTCAGTGCAAAGTTGAAGGCAAATATGAAAAATTGGCGCACTGAGATTCGTTTCATATATGGGATATGAATATAAATATGAATATGAATATAAATATGAATATATGTATGGCACATATATATACTATATTCGGTAGTATGTTGAGGGCGTTGCCATTGCCAACCCTTTGGTCCATTACTCTTGGCTCGATCGATTCGATTATTGACCAAAAAATTATGACTGACCCGCAGCAATAAAAGAGCTAAAGGTACTGCAACAGCAACAGCAACAGAAACTGCAATAACAATTACAATGTTGTTAATAAATTGTTGGCATACGCTTTACGTACAGATATTTAATTGGTTATATATGGCATAAATATATAGCATGTTCCCATATATATGTAATATCAATAACATATTTCAATTTTCTACAATATGATAAACAAGTTTTATTTCGCATTCATCAAGTGAATTTTTATATTTATTTTTAAGAATTTCTTTTAACAATTAAAGCAAAAAAATATAAATAAATAAATAAAAATTGTAGAACATTACAAAAATTATAACCTTGGATTTTGCTGCTTCGTTTATACATATATATATCTATATAGTGTATGAGGCAACTTAATTAGGTAAGACTTAAAGTTGCAAATCACGCGACTTTACGACTGACATTGTCTAAGAAATGGCCCAATGCTGTTTGTTGTTTTATTATACTTTACTTTTCTTTGGCATTTTGCAATCAGAGCACAACAAAAAGGAAATACTAAGAAACGAAGGCAAAAAAAAAACACATGCATAGGCAAAAGGCAAGGAGCCATGCAGCCATGGTGCCACGCACTGCTCTTGGCAAGTGAATGGCACAAGTAGCGACAGGTAGCCAACCAGGTAACCAACTAACTGCTGGCTCTCCCCTCCCCCACCTTCCACTTCTTCTCGTCAACTACAATGACAAGAGCAAACGGCAACAGCAGCAGCAGCAGCAGAAACTGCCCAACGTAGGTGGCACTTGGACACTTTTTGAAATGGGCGCCCGTTGGCCAATTGTGAAACTTGGCCAATTGACTAACTGGCCAAGTGTCAAACTTGCCAAATTGAAAACGAAGTTACGATGCGGCTGCCGATTTGTTTATGCTGCCTGAGTAACTACCATACACTTCACACTACAGTACCGTCACATTATAATGAACGTGTTTTGCCTTGACTAAAGAATTTTTCAACATTGCAAAGTTTCACTGTAATTTTAGATAACACATACTACATTTTCTAGGCTATTACAGTTACTATATAAATAATGTGATATACTATAAAAAAAAAAAATTTCAATAAATTTGAAATTGAATTTCTCAATATATTAAAAAAAAAATTTATGAACATGCTGCAGTTAAGATTAGATTAAAGTGTATTGATAATTCGTCAAATTTAGATATTATTTTTTTTTATATATTTATAAATATTTCTGTTGATGTTTTTTATTTTTTTTTGTATTTTATTTTTTATTTTAAATTTAATGAAATATTACGCGCACGTGTCAACAGAGCGATAAAATTTATTTACGCAGCACTGCGGGTCAAGTGAAAGCACATTTTGTTTGGCATCTCGGGAATTCGGACGCTGTTGGCAGACCTTCAAATTGAATTTACACACACGACGCTGCTGCTGCTTGCCATCATCAACGATTTTTTTTGCCATCGAGTTCAACTTGGGGATCAGTGCCAAAAACTAAAAAAAAAAAAACCGAAAAAAATCGGCAAAAAAAAAAAAAACAACGAAAAAATTGAAATCGAAATCGAAATGTAAACCTGACTGTGCCATAAAAATGGGCGTAGGGCAATCGTACTGACACGCGGCCATATTTTAAATGTCAACAGGCGGTGGTATCCGTTGCATGCCACATATACCCCTGCTTCCAATCCCTTTAACTCATGCATTGCCGCCCCTTTGCTGTATGTAACTACAGAAGCGATGCTTACAAACGAGACCCAAGGATGCTGCTGCTGCACTAAGCAAAACCATAGTCTCTCTGCGCTGTTGTTGTTGTTGTCCGTGCGCATCAAAAATTCAATAAAATACCATTAAATTACAAAATGAAGACAATTCATTTTTTTTTTTAAATTTTCGACAATGTTTCGTTTGTTGTTGTGGGGCAGGTCTGTTGTTTTGCTTTTGAGATTTTTTATTTTTTTTGTATTTTTTATTATTATACAGCAGAGCATTTTGTTTCTTTAAGCAGCAGCATTTAATGTCGCTTTGCAGTTATAAGCAATAAAATATGAAAATCTTTGCTTATAAATGTTGGCAACGACATTTATCGTAATATTTTATGAAATCAGTGAATATTTTGGGTGAATGCTTAACAACAACAACAACAATAATTGCGTAGACAATGCAACATTGTTGAAATATACCAAAAAAAAAAAAAAATAAAAATTGTATTGCAATTGCATTTTGTTAACCTGACAACTTTATGTATTGAATTTTTACTTTGCTTTTTTTTTATTTTAGCCAAAATAATGATTAATGATAATAGTTGGTATTATATTTGCTATGATGAACTTGTTTATGAATAAGGTTTAAGATTTTGTTTACGCTAATTTAATAAGAATACAAAAAAAGAGAAATGTTAGACGACAAGTTTCATTAGAATGATTTTCTTATATCTGAAGAATAAAAACTTTTAAAATATTTTAAAAATATTTTCTTCCAAATATTTAAAATATATTTTCTACTAATTACTTAAAAAATATTTTCAAATAAATATTTAAAAAATATTTTCTACTAATTACTTAAAAAATATTTTTCAATAAAAATTTAAAAAATATTTTCCAATAAATATTTAAAAAATATTTTCCAATAAACATTTAAAAAATATTTTCTACTAATTACATAAAAAATATTTTCCAATAAAAATTTAAAAAATATTTTCCAATAAATATTTAAAAAATATTTTCCAATAAACATTTAAAAAATATTTTCTACTAATTACATAAAAAATATTTTCCAATAAAAATTTAAAAAATATTTTCCAATAAATATTTAAAAATTATTTTCTACTAATTATCTAAAACAAAAATTTCTACAATATATTTTCTAAAAATTTAAAAAATATTTTCTATTAAATATCTGGTAATACTTTAAACAAATTATTTAAAAAAAATACTATCAAAAATAATTTTATTTTTATTTCAAACATTTTCACATAGTTATATTAAATATTTTCACATTTTATAATATTTATTTTACACAAGAATAAATATTAAAAAATAATAATAATTTTACTATATAATGTTTAACACCTATTAAGTATTTCTTGAAGCGTTTTAATGATTTCATAAATTTAGCAAAAAACAATATTAATTATTTCCACTCGTAATACGCTCATTAAAACAACTTTGCAGTTGATGCTGTTGTTTTACTTTTGCCACTAGCTGTAAAGAAAAATTACGGCAAGGCCATAAGCAACGGAATTAGTCAGAGAGCATAAAACAAACTTTTCTTTTTTTGTTTTTTGTTTTCCTGCAACGCCCACAAAAGAATAAAACAAAAGTAAAAACAACGCCTATAACATATACATATCTGTCTCGGTCTGTCTGAATATATGTACATACATATGTTTATATATATATATCTCGCATATAGTATGCATAATTTTTAATGTTGCGAAAAAGCTCATAAACATGCGGCCATTACGAAACTACGAAACTACGACTACGACTAATGGGTTCGACTAAGCGTTGCAGGGCAAGTGAATTTCTGTTGTTGCAGAGAAGTGGTGTATGGGTGGGGGGGGGGGTTCTAAATACTCAGTTTATTTCACAGGTGGGTTGTGGTCGATGTTGTTGTTATTGTTATTGTTGTTGTAAGGAGCCTACACAAACTACTCGTAAAACTCTTGAGCCAACTTCTTGTACAAGTTCTAGCAAAACTACTGTGAAGTGCAAGTGCTTTACAGAATGCTGCTGTTCACTTCAGGTTGCTGGTCATTAGGCCAGCAAACAGCAACAGAGCCTCTTTAGCTCAACAATTTTCAAGTTGCAGTTGCAGTTGCAGTTGCTGCAGACGGGACAAAGGCAAAGGCAGCGTCAGCGACGCACACGCAGTTGAGTGATGCGCATTGGGGTCATTTGTGTCGGCGGTTGGGGCGTCACATTTCTGGGCTGGGGCTAATTTCCATAATGTTCGCCTTTGCCTTTACAGAGCACTCTGTAAATATATACGCAGAGACACAAAGAGTGTGTGTGTGAGAGAGAGAGACAAAGACAGACAAGTAATTTCGGAGCTGGTAATCTTTTAGAAGTTCCTCGCGCTCCAAAAAAAAAAGCAGCAGCTTAAGTGAATGCCAGGTCTTAACACCTACCAACAAGCATAAGAAGAAGATGAAGAAGAAGATGAGCAAGATGAAGAGCAACAGGCACAGATCTTCACTTGTTCCTTGGCAATGGCAATTTAATGGCTCAGCAATTGCTAACCCGTCGCTTTGCCACAAAGTGTCCATTGGCTTGAGACAACTTTGGACTCTTCTTTCGATAATTCTGGCATCGCTGCACTTCGGACTTCTTCGGCTTCAATGTTTGAGGATCTCTCTTTTTTGCTACATGAACTGAAGAACAAGCATCGCTCTTTTTTTTGCAGTTGCCGTTTTAGTCTTTTTTGCCTTAGCGCAACATGAGTATGATTTATTGTAGTTTATGTGGCCCAGGCTCAAAAGCAGCTTCTGCCCTGCCCAACAATAACAACAAGAAACTGTTTCAACTTCTTAAGACCCCAAGCAATGACTGTGCCAATGCCAAATGGCAATTCGTGATGTTCGTTAGGCTTCACTTTAAGCTAGAGATGTGCAAGTTTCGTGCTTTTTTTTTTTGCTGCTGCCTTTGGTTGACATATCGCAAAAAAAAAAAAATAAAAGCAAAAACTATAATTGAAAAAATTTCTTGGAAATTTGTTAAGACTTTGAGAGTGACACTGCAAAAGGATTAATTTGTAAAGAAAAAAAAAGGATATGCAAGCATCCTTTACATTATTTTTTTTTTTTTTTTTGAATGGATTAATTATTGCACCATCTCTAAGTATGATTTGTGTTCTACACGACTTCTACACTGCTCTCCTCACACTGTGCACCACACTTGCACTATATGTATTTATATCGTTGCAAGTCTTTATATATATCATTTTTCATAGCTTGCGGCATGAATTTAGCATTATTGTATTTTATATTATTTGTGCTTAATTTGCTGAACGGCGGCCAGCGGCCAGCGGCCAGCCCTGCACCTGATTTCCTGAATGTTTTGACTATGTTGCAAACAGAAAGTGAATATGTCTGTGAGAGAAAGAGATAGCGCTAGAAACTTACTAGATAGATTTTGTATTATTTTTTTTGGTTGTATATTTGCCGCTAGCGTCGAGCGGCATGTAGCATCATCTTCCATTTCCACTTCTAGTTTCTTATGCTGTTGCTCTCGTAGACAAGTTCGTTAATTTGACGCTCGCACCTCGTTCGCATAAATTTCCCGAAAGGGCTCTGTATACTTTAGGGGCGTGGTGGGTTGAAGTGTGTGGTGCGACGACAACGACGACGACGACGACGATGATGATGATGATGACGACGGCGAGTGCCACAAATGACTCTTCGTCTGCCAGATTTGTGGGCAGTGGTCGCAATCGTAGGTACGTTTGGTACTTGGACTATTAGCGCACAATGCCAACGCCTGCGCCGCCCACTCCACAAAAGCCACAACTTGAAGTTGCCACTTTACCACTGTAGCTCTCCATCTGCTAGGTTTTTAGTTAGAGTTTGAGTATAGCTTTGGCTTTGGGTTTGGTTATGCGGCGTTCCTTTTGTCAATTTCCAGACATTTTGCCTTTAAGTGCAAAACCACAAAGCGGCTGACTTGAGATTTATGTGGTGCTGTTGTCATTTTAAGTTAATGGCTTGTAATTCTCTTATTTCTTTCTCATTCTCACTCTCTTTCAGACTGTCGTTTTTCTTGTGTTTTTCATAACTCTTTGCATAACCTGACGATCGTTTTTTCTGTTGCAAATTGGCGGCAACTGTGCAGGTGAATTTTGTGTCTAGGCAGCCGCAGCTCTTGGCAAATTTATGATTCGACTTTTAAATTGGTTTATGGCAATTTCCGCAGCACCCACACACACACACATACACACACAAACACTGACGAAACACATACATTAAAATTTTGCAGACAAAACAAGAAGAAAAACTTGACATTCAGCTGCAACTTTAAAGTTATCAATGCTATGTTAAGGAATTTTTTTTTCTTTCAATGTTGTTAAAAATTCTTTGGCATTTTACAACACTTTATATAGAGCTGGTTGACAATTTCTTATTTGTTATATTGCTTATTTTATAAACATTTTATTTTTATTCTAGATTCAAATAAAAAGTCCGAAATTTAATTTTTATATGAAAAACTTTTTCGTTTATTACGCTAAATTATTAAAAATTACGAAGCTTAAGTTTAATAGTATCGAACATATGTCTGCCAATTTTCATCATGATCAGAGTAATATATCTTATAGCTGCCAGAGAAACGATCAATCAAAATTGAAATTTTTCTATGAATAATTTTCTCTTATATTTTGCAAGACTAAAAAAAAATTTTCATAGTATTTAAAATAAATTTTTTTTTGTAATATCGAAAGCTAGTTAAAAATAATATAGCTTTTTTTTCGGCTAAATGATACTGATAAAATCAAGCAGCATTTGTCAGTTAACATCAACATTTTATTGAAAATTATTCGATTAAAGTTACATGTTTGTCTATCGATATCAATTTTGTCAGATAAGCTTGTCAAGTTGGCTGAGAAAAAAAAATTTACATTATTATATCTGTATAATCCATTGGTGTGTCAATATTAGTGTCAGTCACATACTTGTCAAATTCCTGCAAAATTCAAGCAGCCAAAACAAATTTAGTTTTGTTCTACAAATTTCTTTTTCTTCAATTATTTAATTTTTTTTTTTTTTTTGATTTTGATTTTATATAATAATTTTTACATTAATATTCTATACTTTTGCTCCTCAATTTCATTACGATTATATTCGAGCTTAAAAATGAAACGTCATAATGCAAAAGCAATTGCAGCAGCTGTGGCTATTGCCGCAGCGGCATCAGCATCTGCTGAAAATAAGCGTAAATCGGAGGCAACTAAGCCAACAGCTGTTAGCACCACTACACTCTATGTGGATGTCGTCAAGAATATGCCAAAAGCGGAATCATCACCAGCTGTAACACCACCGCCGCCAGCTCCTATATTTACCATACTTCATGAGGATTTTCCAGCTTTGCCGGGCACACCGGAAACTCCAGTGCCAGATGATTGGACAGCTATGATTACTGATGATGATGCTGACGATGAGCTTGAGGACGACGATGATGATGATGATGATGATGACGACGACGACAATGAACCTGGCGATGACGATGCTGATGGTGATGATGAGGATGAAAGTGATGATGATGATGATGATGCTGAAAGCGTTGATGAAAGGCAAATAATTGGCACAACTGAGAATATGCTATGCGTTGATCCAATATTGCAACAACAACAGCAACTACAACAGCTTCAACAGCTACAGCCACTAGTGGATCATTTACTTGAGGAGCTGCAAAGTGATAGTGATACTATCAGTAGCGGCAGCAGCATCAGCGGCAGCGGCAGCAGCAACAGCAACAGCAACAATGAGATGCAACCAAACTCTGGCATCACCACTAGCAGTGAATCACCAACATTGGGCATTGATTTAGCCACGCCAGCTTTGGCACTTGTCGCTCTTGGCTGCAATGGCGATAGCTTGCCGTCACCATTTCAGTCGGATTTCTATGTCTGCATGGGACATGGAATATTTGACGATCAATTTTTGGTTGACGGTGTCACTCAACGTGCCTGGACTCGCCAAAGGAATCTTGAAATGAGCCCAAAAATTGGACCACCGCCTGGTTTCGAGCATATTAAGTTCTATGGACGATTACGTACAAATCGCATGGGCGTACCACTAGGTGGTGTTACCTTCGATTGTACACCACCGCAACGTGATACACGTCGTTGTAATCGTTCGCAGGGTGACGCTACAGCACCCAGTGGAGTTATTGATGGTCCCTATGGATTGTCGGGTTTGGCTAAAAATTTGGAGGCCGCCCAAAAGAATCCACAATTCTTGGCACAAATGTTTGGTCACGATGCTCAAGGATTGAATGTTGATGCACAGTATTGTGCATGTGAATCTAATAAATTATTTGCTTGTTTTGGGGGACCATTAAACGGTGGTCGCTGTGCACCCCATGAGGTGTGTTATGATGTACCATTGTATTATCGCTTGGCTGGTGAACAGGATTTACCACAACCAAAAACAAATCAAATGGAAATAGAACTATTATTCTTTTTCTTCTATACTTATCCTGGAGATATGATGCAAATGTTATCAGCAGCGGAATTAGCTGAACGTGGTTGGCGTTTTCATATTTATGAAAGAGTTTGGTTACGTCAACAAGCCGATAATCCGCATTATATGCGTTGTGGCTATCGTGAATCAGGTGAATATAATTATTTCAATATGGTGCAGTGGCGCATCTTGGCGCGTCACTTTGATTTAATGCCACAACATTTGGAACGTACAATTACGAAGGCTGAGCTGCGTGAACAATATGGCTACCATCCGCAGATGAGGTGTGTAATATAAAATGCTTCATATAACAAAATTTATATGAAAGCGACAGTCGAGTTTGTTCGACTGTGTGAATACCCGGTACTCAAAAAGTATTGCATAACTTTGTGTCGGATTATATCCGATATTGACTAAATATCCGAACTGATTTTCACAGTTCTAAGTCTTCGCAAATTGCAGATATGTAAGTTTAATAGTGTCGGGCACAAAAGAAACTTGATCCGCCTGCAGCCCAAGATGCTGATGTTTCTACAGAACGACAAGTTTCTATTGACTAGACTATTAATCCGCATACACAGCTTGCTATGAGCGCTTGCTGCTCTTACGAAGTAATAATATTCTCTATAAGAGTATAAGTACCGGGTATAAGAAAAAAAAACAAAGGCTTAGTAGTTATGCGCACAATAATTTCATTTTTTATTTGTATTTCATGACTAACTTATCATTTCACATTCATTCATTTTTTGCGACAGCTTTTTCTAAGGCGAAAACTGCGCATGCTGTCGATATACTAATATTTTGTTACTGAAGACAAGTGAACTGATTATGAACATAAGAATCAAAAAAATAAAATAAAATAATAAATGTACTAATCCCTATTATATGTAGATACTTCTATAAACAAAATGTAATATAATATAATAATAATATATTTGTTGTTTGAAAAATATTGTGGTGTTGGGGTGTAGTGTGGATGCAATGTACTGCATTTGGCTATTGTTTTTGTTGTTATTGCTGTTGTGTAGAATGATACTCAATTATAGTCTTGAATCAGTGAAAATACATTAAATGAAATTATTTATTATAGAATATATATATATATATATTATAGTCCAGCGACGTCATTCAATCGTCCAATTCTGTCCTAACCATCCTGCTTGGGTGGAGTAAACCAACCGTTCTTCTCATGTATCAATACCATGGATTTGAAACTTTGCTGAGCACGCGATAGACTATATTGAGTCTGGGTTATGCCTTTTGTAGCACCAAATTGTATGCGTGCTTTGCCCTTGACCAATGTAGCAGCAATTTGCATAATCATTGCCTCTACAGTATAGGCTGAAGTCCAACCATGTTGTGTAAGCAATTCCATGCAAATGGCACCGCCAATAAGTACATAACCACCAGAGATTATTGGTTGTACAACACGTACAAATGGTGGCTCAAAGGGATATTGAGCACGAAATAGTACATTCAGCATAATGCCAGTGATGCCTTCTTTTTCCTTTAGCTCAACCATATCACGATGCAATGGACTATCGGGATCCACAGAGTATAATACGACGTTCCATTCGTAAATGGAATCGTTGACCAATTCAATAGTAAAAGTATGATTCTTGAATGATTCGGAACGATAAATGTCACGTAGCTCTTTCATTAGACGATCAGTTGCATGTATGGAACCAGCAACAGTACCTTTAATATATTCCTGTCGTTGATTTTGACGTAAGCGTTTCAATGTTGCCAAATGTTCCAATTGGATATCCTCGTTTGTATTTGAAATTTTTAAACCATTTTCAGAATCCAAAGGATAATTCTCTTCAGTATCGCTGTCATCGATTGCATTATCATCATTATTATTCATATCATCATCATCATCCATATCAACAGTCTCATTAGATGATACAACCTTTGCTTCAAATGGCAACTTCAACTTATCGAGATCATTGGGTAATGGTACATTATGTGCATTACATAATTCACGTACCAATAATTCAACCTGTATAACGATATGATTATCTCGTCCAGTTGTTAGGCTTAACATCTCTATGGCATTCGTAATGCTTGCGTCATCACATTCGGAGAACCAGACGGGAGGCCTTAATGGATAAGTTTCCATAATATTGGCATGAATATCATAATGTTTGCCATTATTATCAATGAAACGGCATAGTAGCTCATCTAGGCTAGCGTTACGCAATTGAAAAATTCTATGATTCCTTGGAAAGAATTTCTCCAATGTTTTGATTTCCAATTTCAAAGTATAGAGACACGCCATGATCGTCGTCAGAAAAGCAAATAATGTAAAATAATGTAATAATTTGTATTTTAATACCAATTTTTTTTTCCTTTGTATTTGTATTTGTATGTGTATGTGTGTGTGTGTCGTGTGGTTAAATATATAAAGTTTTTTTTTTCTTTGTCACGTTTTAACACGCGGTTTTTTTCCTTTTTTTTTGGCGTCTGCGTTTGTGTAAATTTGTGGTGTGCGCTGAATATACTTCAAAAAATTATCGATAGATTATTTCTTCACTATAAGAAATTGCAGTATTTTCTAATCGAGCTTTGCGTGTATAGCAAAGTTTTGATACGGTTTCACTATTTTTTTCATTGCAAATGATTTTCTTAGTTTTTTATTTAATTTTTTTTTTTTGTATTTTTTTTTTTAATTAAATACTTTAAAGTACAAAACGATTTTGACGGAATTTACGATGATTTGTGTTAAAATGTTATTTGTTTTTTTACAATTTTAAAAACATCAACGAAATAATACAAAATATTTTTTTTTTGTGTCTATAAATGCTGCCACATTGTAAACTTAGAAGTATCGATAGCATGTTTGAACATTTTCGATTGTCAGAATATTTTTTTTTTTTTGTTAGCATTTTTTAACACTAAAAGTTAGAGATGCTGAGGTTTATAATATATTAAAATAAAAAAAAAAAAAGAAATGAATATGGAAAATTTAAATTTTAAAATATAATTAAATTTTGATTTTTGAATTTATTTTTATTTTAAATAAATTTTTATTTTTTTTTTTACTTATTAATTTTTTTTTAGCTCAGCGTGAAATTCTTATTAGCGATGCCTGTTTCAATGTTCTTGCAATAGCAATGAAAAACTGTTGACTTTGCCGCTTAAAATGCCTCAGTACTGTAAGCATTATGGCCAAGCCTTGACTGTTGGTCAATGCGGCTCATTAGCAAAATGGAGCAATAGGCAAACATAGACAACTGACCACACAATCTCTGTTATTGTTGTTGTTATTGTTATTCTTTTAGCTGTTTGTTATTGTTGGCCAAGTGTCGCATTGCTTCGCTAATTGCCACGTAAATTTGCAACCATTTTTGGCAGCTCATTAAATTTATTATTAAAACAAAACGTTGACCAAAAGTTAATTGCCATCAAATTGACATGCGAGACGACAGCACCCGCCATATACCCAATAATATAACAACAACAACAACTAACTGCTACAATTGCAGCTCTGGAACTGCACTAAAGCTTGAGCTGTGCTGCCTTACTTCAAAGGGGAGTTTGAAATCATTGTCGGGCCGAACGGGGCAGCTGCCTGGTTCAATTCGACTTGGCCCGGTTCGTTTAGGCTTTATGCGTATTAATTGCCATGGAGACTTCATAATTTCATGTGGAAAAATGTGAACGTTAGGCGTGCACAATAATAACAACAATAACAACAACAGCAACAGCAGCAGCAACAAATCGAAACTGTTATTTAAGCACATGACTATAGAGTTTAAGCTAAGCGCGACTAGTAGTGTTGTGCATCTAGCTTTTTTCAAGCCAAACTTAGTAGTGGCACATAATTAATATTTTTTAATAAAACTCAAGAAGTATAAATAAAATGATGATAAAATGAAATGAATTAAATAAATATTTTAATACTTAAATTAAAAATATTTAATAAATTGAAATAAATATAATATGAAAAAAATGGAAATAAAATTAAAAATAAATAAAAAATAATAATTAAATACAATTAAAATACTAGTAAAATAAAATAATAAAATATAGAAATAAAATTAAAATTAATAAAAAATAAATATTAAAATGTTAGGAAAAGAAAAATATAATTAAAGTGAATTCAAATAGAAATGAAAAAATATAAAAAATTTCAATAATATCAGTAACTAACAATAAATACAACAATAACAATAATAAAAATTTATGTAAAAACTAAACTAAAATAATAATAATTAATTATAAGATAATTAAGTGAACTAACTAAAAATAAAAATAAAATTTAAATAAAAAAAAATTAAGTGAAAACTGAACTAAAAAAATAAAAATAAAATTTTTTTTAAAATAAAATTAAGTGAAAACTGAACTGAAAAAATAAAAATAAAATTTTTGTAAAATAAAATTAAGTGAAAACTGAACTAAAAAAATAAAAATAAAATTTTAATAAAATAAAATTAAGTGAAAACTGAACTAAAAAAATAAAAATAAAATTTTTGTAAGTGAAAACCGAACTAAAAAATAAAAATAAAATTTGTATAAAATAAAATTAATAATTACGTATAAGATAATAATTATAATTACTTAATATATAATACTTAATAATAAAAAAATACAATTTTTAGTAAAATAAAATAAATAATTAATTATAAAGTTCAATTTTTTTTTTATTCATCATTTTCACGCATTTGAGGAAACAACTTTAGCAATAATTATATGCCTGTAAATGAAACAAACGACAACGACAACACTATCGAGTGAGGGCGCTGAATTGTAGGCTCTGTTGTCCAGTTGTTTGGTTTATTTATGGCACAGCGAAGTTTGATTGAAATGTGTTGTCTGTAGAATTGACAACTGGGTGAGATTTGCACGGCTGTTTTGCCTTGTTGCCGTGTTGCCGCGTTGCCTTCTTTCCTTCTTGCCTGTTGGTTGTTTACCTCTCTCTGTGTGGTTGGGGGGCCAATTAAGCATGAATCATGCCACATGCAGGCGAATTTGAAACCGATAGCGATGCCGATTTTGTTATTGTGCAATGTTATCGTTGCTGTTGCTGTTGTGCAGAGCTGCTCTCTGATTAATAAGCCGCCTGCGCATAGATGCAAGCTAACCTCAAGCAGGTATTAACCCCACAGACATATAACCTCCAAGAGACGCATGTGCGCGGACAATTACCGTTACAATAAGAAGAGTATGAAATGTCAGGTAAGACAGAGAGAGAGAGAAGGAGAAGTGTGTTCTTACATGCAGTTGCTGTTGTTGTTGTCAACAGGCTCGTAACTTGCAATCAACTTAAGATGACAGTGAAAATGAAGCATTGACGCCTCGCACGTACCACAGAGGATACGGATACAAGTTGCCAACTTTATATTACACATATATATGTTGCAAGTTGCACGTTTGCACGTTGCACGTTTGCAAGTTGCAGTCAACAATGCAAACGAAACCAAGCCAAAAGGCCAGTGGGCAGGCAAAACGCAAAAAAAAAAAGGCAAAAATCTCTTGTTGCGTCTTGTCTCTTCAACTGGGAAAGCAAAGTATAAAAAACAACAACAAAGTGTTGGGCAATCAGGTTTTATTTTTTATTTTTACATATATATCTTTTTATTTTATTTTTTTTTTTTGCCATTGCCATTGCGTTTCTTTTGGCTTCAGTTTACGAGTGGGTACCAAATTAGACACATTTTATTATTAAAATCCACTTGTGTTGAAATAAAACACGACTTTCTGTGTCGCATATAATGAAAATATATGGCAAGTTAATACCTGAATTTATTTATCACCCATGTGCAGGCCAACACTAACACTACTACTGCTGCTGCCAACATTGGCTGGCAAAAAGTTCCTGGGCAACATTACATTGACAACAAGTTTCATGCATTTATGCTTACGAAACGGGAATTTGCCAATTGTTGACTTGTGCAAAGAAAAAGAAAGACAGACAGACACAGAGAGAGAGAGAGAGAGAGAGAGAGTAGGGCAATGTCTGCCCTATGCTCAAAGACTTTGGGGCATAGAAATAATTGTTAATCATGTTTGAACTTGACTGCAAGCTTCTATAACTAAGCAAGAACTAGAAGCACTAGTAGCTTGGCTTGACAACAAAAATTTTGCTTGTAGTAACAACAGAGAGAACGAGAGCGAGACAGAGAGAGAGAGAGAGAGAGACAGTAAGAGATCAATGAACGTTGACATCAAGGATTTTGTCATCACATCGCATCGCATCGCATCGCTTTCATTCAAGTCTCGTCTACATGTCTTTGCATATACTTCATCAATTCTTCTTCAACTGCTTGTTGTTGTTGCTGTTACTGCTGCTGCTGCTGCTGCTATACATGATGCTAATTGGCGCAGCTTCTTCCTTTTTTTTTT